>BMAU01003928.1:0-34756 GCA_019973935.1 Trichonephila clavipes
GGATGAGGATCATACAAAAGAGCCGTGGGAACGTTCCTTGGGGACATGAAAGGTAGGGTGTGGATAAAAAGCAGGGGAAAAGGATCAAGAGTCATGTAAAAGGAGCCGTTGGAAACGAAAAGGTAGGAACTAAAATAGGGTGCGGAGAGGGTTTTAAATGAGATAATTTTCGATTTAAATGAGATGGTTTTAAATGAGATGGTTTTCGATTCAAATGAGATGGTTTCAAATGAGATGGTTTTGAATGAGATGGTTTTAAATGAGATGGTTTTCGATTTAAATGAGATGGTTTTCGATTTAAATGAGATGGTTTTAAATGAGATGGTTTTCGATTTAAATGAGATGGTTTTCGATTTAAATGAGATGGTTTTAAATGAGATGGTTTTAAATGAGATGGTTTTTGATTCAAATGAGATAGTTTTCCTTTCAAATGAAATGATTTTCAATTCAAATGGTTTCATGATTCATTTCTAGTGAGATGGTTTCAACAAAGGTGATTTTGTCATTTTAAAAAAGGTCGTTTTCCATTTCACGTCATTTTTTGAAAGGGTCACGGTGCTCAACTATTTTTTCGACCGACTGTAGTAATCGGTTGAACAGTGTTGGAGTGAAGCGATTTCATCTCCATTTATATATATATATATAGATTTAAAAATATTCTTAAATATGCATAATTATTTAACAGATTAGTTTAAATATTCCTTCATATTGCCTACGTGAAAGATCATAATCAAGCGTTACATTAATTCATCTTAATGTTAACAATATGCAACTAATATGATATGCAGTTTAGAACCCGGCCCAAGTCGGTGGATTTTCATGATGCAAAAAATCGACAGCAGCCGTGTCGCATGATTATGCGGCATGTAAAAGACGCTTGGGTGCCTATTTAGCTTGGGTGCTCTTGGCAAAATTAAAATCCTAAGTGCGGTTTCGTATCGCCCGAGCTTAGGGGCCTCCTCTGGGGAAGAAACTGGATGTCAAAATTACCTGCTGCAAATGGTAACCACCTATATGGTGCCACACTAAAAAGGGATACCAACTTCCAGGAAATCCAATCTGCAGCCAATTTGAATTTTAAAAAAATATTTGTGAAAGTTTTACATAGTCTTACATACTAAAAAATATCTTAGAATGGATTAGAATTATGTGCAAGTTATTTCACATTCATTTTTTTGTTCAATGAAATTAAAAGAAAATTAACTCATTTTCTTTGAAAATTGTCTTTACACAGTTTGAAGCAATATAAATTCAATATCTAACAATTACAGGTTTATTCCCTTATCACAAACTAAAACTATAATGATAAATATAACTGCATTTTTTATTTCCATTTTTTTTTATCATAGCTGTTAGAATCTCTTTATTTTAAATAATCAGTTAATGTTCTCTTAATCTAATATTTCTTATTCTGAATTGCAATTGGAGTTTACAAGCAACTGAAGACTTTTTTAATGCGAGTGACAAATAGCATTCCCCCCCCCTTCAATAACAATGCCATATTAAAATATTTTTGGATGATTATGAAGCATTCAAATTTAAAAAACATCAACATATATTTAAACATAATCTAAGAAACGATGATGATGTATGCTTATGTATAAAACAAAAGAATACATATACACCGTACGCTTCCGAATATTAGCCGAGAGTGCATTTTTTCTTCAAAAATTTTACTCCAAATTCTAAGCTTATGTATAAGCCAAATTTGAAAAAAATACCATTTTGAAACATATCATCAGAGCAAAAATATTACCATTTATTGCATTTTAATCAAATTGTAGTAAAGTAAAATGTCCGATGCTAACGATTATTGTTTTATTTCTGATAGCGTCTGTGTGTCCAATGATTGATAATCGTAATGAATTAGCACTCCCAACCCCATTAATTTGTTACCTTGTACATTATTGAAGTTTGCGTTAATTTCTGTACCATTTTTTCACATACACACACACTAGTAGAAAATTTGTCAATGACTTCTCTCTCACAAACAAGGGATCACAGTTGCTGAAAATTCTTCTAACAGCATGGCTGCTCGGCATTTCTTTGAAAATGAGAAAAAAGTTCTAAAGGGAAAATAAAGCATTTTGATCTTGGAAGAATGCTAAAATTGAAAATGGCATTTGGCTACGTTTCGTGACCTGAAGAAAAAACTCGTTGCATGATAATCATACTTATTTAGATATCTCGTTGAGTCAACATGAATTTTACGAAATATTCCGAAACTCGAATTCTGAAACCGACGTAAAAGGACTTATGTGTCTATTATTATTATTATTATTTCCTTTTTGAATACAGATTTTATTTAAAACACACAAAAATTTTTTTAAAAATGTAATCGTTTGAGAGCATAAAAACAATGTGAAGTAAATTTTTTTTAAGAAATCGCATTTTCTAAACTACGTTTTTACCGAGATTAGTGGATCTGTATATTAGCCGAATCCCGTGCTTTAGCTTTCAAATAGTTCCTAAAATTTTTGTCTGGTAATAAAGCAAGGTAATAAAATAATTTTTCAGTTTATCTTACACAATGCTTAAAATACATTATGAAATTTTAAAAAATTTGAAAATGAAGATATATGCCTTTTGCTGTTTAAACTCGGAATTTTTGTCATAGTGCATAAAAAAAAAAGAAGCTAAGTAAATGGTTTCAAAGTCAAATTGCCATAGGTTTCCCACTATTTTCTTCGAAAAAGGGTTTTTTTAGTATCATTTAAAACTATTTTTTCTCATTCACTCTTCAACATTTGTATAAAATGCAAATATGCTTTTTTTACTTTTGTTGAGTTTTATCTCCACTATAGTGCATCTTTCCCGAACTCATGTATGCAAAAAAAGGAAAAATTTTAAATGCCCGCTCCCTGTAGATCGTGTGACCCTGCTAGGAAATGGCTTTGGATATTTGTGGTCTCTCGAACTCTACAGAGAATGTGAATCTTTTCTGCTTACACAATTATAATTTTCTTTTTATCTTGACTTGAGGAACACAATTTAAAGACCATTGACTTACAGTGTTTTATGTCATTATGACGCCACTTTCTTAATTTGGAGTCACTGGAACTGTTGCTAAAAAGATATGTCATCGAATGATTTTACTTCCAGTTTATGAAAAGACTTTAACTGTAACTTCCATCTGTATATGAAACAGCAAATTGTATCGGCAAAGATGGTGGAATTAAAAATTGAAAAAGATCAGGTATTTAAAAAATAGCTTTTTGATTTAAAAGGTGATCACTGCATATTTTATTTAGTTTACTTCTAGAGTTCATTCACTTACTGCTCTAAAATCGTTCTTTCATGTAAAATGCCTTTGTTATGGTTTGTGTCGTTAGTGTCTGATGAAAGGTTTGATATAAAACAACTGTAATTAAGTAAATAATTGACTTAAAGGTTGTAGAATTTTAGTTATTATTTTTATTATTATATGAAAGATTGGTTTGAAATATTAAATGGTTCAAATGTCGTATGTTGGCATTAATAATTCAATTATTAAATTTTAAGTGAAAAGAATTCCAAGATAAGAAATAAGAGAATCCAAACAAGATTGTACACTTTTTTATCCTGACGTATTTGTAAATGTAAAAAATTTAATTATTGTCAAATATTTTTTTTATGAGTTGTATTATATTAATATTTTTTTGTAAGCTATGAATTTGTGTTACTTATTTTATAATATTCAATGAATTGTTGTTATGGAAATTGTAATGAATATCCACTGAATATAATTTCATCATTGACAAAGGTAAATAATATATATTCACACACTTGATATATGTATTAAATTTTTTTTTCAATGAAAGGATGTTTTTGTGAATTTTGGACTATTATTCTTTTTCCCCTTCTCTAAATGTACAAAGTGAACTGATTCACCTGATTAAAAAAAATCGTACTTGTGTATTATTGCTAAAATTGCCAACTCTATTATAAACCCTCCAAGTTGGCAATTGGTTGCGATAATATGCAAGTACAAAAAAATTACTTTACGAATAAATTAAAATTATTTCATAAAATTGCTGTTTATGAATTCAGCTGATTGTTATGTACTAAATATCAACTATTAAAAGTAATTTATTTAAACCTTAGTAATTGCACTATGGTTATGATGTAAAAACTTTTCAAATTTTTATTTTTAGATGGATGTAGATGATGCATCAAAGGGTGAAGGATTAAAGCAGTACTATATAACAAAAATTGAAGAGTTACAAGTAAGATATGAGTTTTTTATTCTGTTATATTGAGCTGAAATTAGTAATTTGAAGCATATTTAAGTAATTGAAATAATTATAATTTTTCTTAGGCAGGGGAAGTTGTAAAAAGTTTTTTTGTACCTTAGGGCAGTGATTTCTTAACTTCTTTAATATAGTACCCTTAAAACAAAAATAATTATTAGATGTACTCCATAATATCTATACATATATGTACTTTGGCATACCTCACACCACTTTTGAGACCACTACTTTAGGATTAAAATTGATTCATTTTTCATTCATTTGTTGGTTTGCATCCTGTTGTAGCCCATTATTGGTGACCAAAAAAAAAGTGGGTGTGTGCGTATTAACATCACCAAGCCAAATTTGCACCACATAAATCGCATCATTTTCCGTCAAAATCTGACTGATTGATCTTGTTTTGCTACTTACGTATTATCACAATCTATTGGCTACATTATATGCAATGAAGCACCTGGTTGCCAATTCAGCGCATACGACACATAGGAAATGGGGGGCTGCCAACTTTGCTTGTTATTAATAGAGTTGACAATTGTTGCAATAATATACAAGTACCTTTTTTTTTCAAATAAAACATATAAGATTCTTTTTGTTATGATATCATGGGACAAATTTTGCTGTGATGACATTAATAGGCAAATACCAAAAAGTTCAAAAAGCATATAAATATTTCAAATTGGCAATCTTTTCATTGAGGTTAAAATTTGATCTGTTAATCTAATAACTTTTTATATCCTTTTATTTGTGAACTACGAATTTGATAGTATCATGTCTGATGTAAATGATAATTCAAATCTTTTCATATTGTTTTATTAACTGAAAGAGGCAGTAGAGTGGTACTTGAATAGTGTATCAATGCAGGTTTGCAAAAGTATAAATATCTTGAAATTTGACAAAAATATGTGTTTAAGTTAGTGAAAGACAGCTGTTACAGAAATATGTTTAGTACTATCGCAACAATGCCAACGTTCAAGATGGCTCTCCAAATTGGCAACCCCAATATCGTATGTGTTGTATACGCTGAAAATTGGTAACCATGTGCTTGGTTTCATATAATATCACCAATACAGTTGTGATAATACATAATTCCCAAAGACATTTATAATGTATGTGTTACTATCATCGATGGTTCAGTTAATCGGTGGTAGAATGCTTTTATATCAATCAACTTTCAAATCATCATTAGACTCAATTAAATTCAATAAATCATCGAAGACAAGTGTAAGATTAAATAATAGGTTTAATGGAATATGGAGTGCGTCTGCACTCGGTCAAGTACACAAGATCTCTGGTGTCAACAACACATGTTATTACAAGCAGCGCCCTCTATACTGAGGGGGGTTCTACCAGTATGCAAGAGTATCAATAGATATATGGTTAGCATTGAAAAGATTCTTATTAAAAAAATTATGCTGCAATGGGTTAAAAATTAGTGAAAAAGAGTGCCGTTTATGGCTCCAAATGAAAATGCTATTAGAAGTAGTGGGAATGGTCATGATGTATGTATAAGTGTTCACACACACAAAAGGGTATGTAGTCAGCAGAGAAAAGATTTTCAAAAAACTTCATTGTACTTACGTGTTAGTGCAACCAGAGTAAAATTTAAGCCACACGAATCACACCATGATATCAAAACTACAAAAAGACAAGTGGTTTATATTGGTGGGGAAAAACTAATCACATACAGTCATGGAAAATGACATGATTCACCTCGCTCAAATTTGTCTGTGATGATGATAATACATAATACCAACTTCAAAATAAATGAGAGTGGTTTCCTTCTATTTATTTATGTATGTTGTTGATGATTAAATCAACAAATATATTCAGTTATCTCAATATTCTGAATTATTTTAAAGAAATTCTTTGTTTTCGTAAAGTTGTTTCATATGTCAACCTGATACTTGATTTAGCATTTGGGAAATAGGACCTTAGTACTGTTTTTTTTCCAACATCAAGCAGTGGACCAAAACAGGATTTAACTAAGTTATAATAATAGTTTATTTTTCATGTAAAGTATTATTAGTCCATTTTGAATACTTAGATGAATTTAGTTTAGTTATTTTATTGAATTCCAATCTAATTTCATTATAATGATATTTAAGTGTAGTTGTTAGTGCTGTGTAAGTTCTAGTGCTAAAAATGTAAATTTTGTTAACATAAAAAAAAAGTTTCATAATATTTTCTGTTTCTGGTATTTACTTTTTTAGCTAATTGTTACAGAAAAGACTCAAAATTTAAGACGTCTTCAAGCTCAAAGAAATGAACTCAATGCCAAAGGTAAAAATGTTTAATATTTTCTGATATTTGTATGTAATTATTTGTACTTATAAAATGATGAAAAATAAAAGGAAATTAAATATTTATGAAATATACTGAAGTGATATGTTTTTGGATACAGTAAAAATTAGTTTATTTCAAAGTCATTTTTTGACAGAATATTTAGATATTAATATTGCATATATTTCTATCAGGTAAAAAGGAAAATTTATTACTTTTAAACCAAGTTTTTTTTTTAATTCTTAAGAAACAGATTTTGTATAGAATTCAAATCCAGTGTGAGTGTTTTTAAGAACAGCAGAAACTGTACTAAAATATTGCCTCTTACTTTTTACTTATTATTACTTGTACATTTGTTACTATGGTAATACAATATCTTTATTTCTATTATAGTTGCAATAATTAAAGTAAAGTTTGTTGCAATTTTATATAAAAATAGATATTATCCTTTCTTTGCATATTTGCAATTCAGTAGAAGTGAATGCATAATTTTTTGAAAAATTATTTTATATTTTTAGTGGGATGAGTGGCGTAGTTAGTTTGTTGCTGGCCTTCTGCACGTAAGGTTTTGGGTTCGACCCTGGCCAAAGTCAGTGGATTTTCATGATGCAGAAAAATGACAACGGCCATGTTGTATGATTATGTGGCATGTAAAAGATCCCTTGAATGCCTGCTTGATTTGGGTGCTCTCGACAATATTAAATTCCCTAGAACAAGATCATATCGTCAGTGCTCAGGTGCCTCCCTCTGGGGAGGAAACTGGGAATCAAAATTACTTGCAGCAATTGTTATCGCTTTAATGGTGCAGCACTAAAAAAGTGATACCAGCTCCTGGGGAATGTACTAGGTCTACAACTGTAAAAGTACTAATCCACAGCTCCATTGGAAAAAGAAAAAAAAAATCTTTTTTTGTAAATGATTGCAATTAGACCCACTTTTTCCAAATTTTAGATATGGACAAATGTCAGGGTGTTTTGTTTAACAACCTGATTGATTTACATACCACATACATGCACACAAATAAAAAAATAAATCATAAGCATACAAATAAAAATTTCTTGTTTTATCTAAAAATTTTATTTTATCATAACCACAAAGATAAAGATTTATAATTCAGAGTGAAGGCAAGATGAACTATTTTATAAATGTATTTTTTAATTGAATGTTATTGGACAATAAATTATGCTTGAGATATTTTGCAATGAGTATAATAAATTGAAAATTTTATTATATTGCATGTGTTTGTCATTAATATTTGTAGCCTTTTGTTTTTCCTGTTGGAATATATATTTTTTTGTTTTGGATCACTCTAGTTCGGATGCTTCGTGAAGAGTTGCAGTTACTGCAAGAACAGGGATCATATGTTGGAGAAGTTGTCAAGCCCATGGATAAAAAGAAAGTTTTAGTAAAAGTATATATTAGATATTTTTATATTTACTTATATAATTTTTAATGTTATGTTTGCATGTAGATGTGTATGAATACAGGTGTATAACTATTTAGATTTATTTAGTTAGAAAATAAGAATGTATAGTTTTGTTATGATTTTAAACCTGTTTTGCACGAAGAAAGGGGAGTATTTTACAATTTGAAAATGTTTTTATTTTTCCATATATCTTTATTTTCTTTCATTTTTCGGTAAATGAATTATAAAATTCCAGTTGTATTTTCTTCAACCCAAAATTTATTTTTTTCTGTAAAATTTAAGTGAATTTTTTAAAAATGGCAATGGAGATTTAGTTTTAAAATAAATAAATTGCATTATGGTTAAATTTATCTCTCTCTTTATATCTTTCCCCTTGACATATGAAGAAAGAATTATTTAATTGTTAAAGATTCTTTAGATTAGTAAGGTCTTTTGAAGATGTTTCTAGAATTGTTTTATTTTTAACTATATCTCAATATAGTTAAAACACAGTTTAAGTATTTGTTTTTTTTCTTCTCCAAATAGAAAAATTTGTTTACATTTTATTATGTGGTTTGATTAGTTAATAAATGTTTGTGACATTTTATTTGTAGGTCCATCCTGAAGGAAAATTTGTTGTTGACATTGACAAAAATATTGATATTAATGATGTAACACCTAATAGCAGAGTTGCCCTCAGAAATGACAGCTATACTCTTCATAAAATTCTACCTAACAAGGTATATAAATTAGTCCAGTTATTTCATAAATGATAGCATTATTTAATTTTTCAAAATATCATGCCTTGTTGAAATAAAACTCCCATTCTTTAACCTTTATAAAATTTCCAATATTTATACCTTATTATGCTTGTAAATTTTTAAATCCTAGCGGAGCTTAAAATGATATGAGTTTTTTCTCCTTAAAAAATGGGGTGGGGGATGAATCTCTTGAAGCTTGATTTTATCTTTTCCTTGATACACAGTTACCTGGAAAAGTAATGATATTTTGTATAAGAGAGAGAGTCAATTTCTTAATCATTGTTTTTCAAATTACCAGGTTTTAAACAGTTAAATGCTTTTTGTACAATCTTCTCCCTTCCAAAGCAAGCATTTATGTTAAATTAAATAGGGTTTTGCACTTACCTATAAGTAAGAAAATCTTCTATCAAATAACATTCTAATCATGCAGTTACGTATATTTTATGAATGATATGAATAAATCACACACACAACACATTGATTAAAAAAAAATTATGAAGATAATAGCCTGGTATATACACGTTCTTCGCACGGGTGAACTGAAAAATTAGACAACACAGATGGAAGGATACAGAAGATTTTAATGAGTTAATTTTACATGAATTGCAAATTAAACAAAAAAAAAGCTTTTGCAAATCTCAGCTGAACAAAAAAAGAAAGAAAAAAAAACACCTTTGTTAAATTTTAAGTCTGTAGATCTAATAGCTGAAAAAAGGGATATTTTTTATTTATAACTCCCCATAGCACTCTTGAGGGTCGATTTTTGAAAATACCTCCCTACGCTAATCTCTGCTCAGCAAAAGTAACACATTGTTAAAAGTTTTGTGTAATGAACGCTTAAAATAGTGTAAATAATTTATATCTGAAAGTGTAATACATTAATATTACTTTGTGTTATATTTATTTTATGTTAAAATTGTAATATTCACAAGCAACATAGTTACTTAAATTATAATGGCGATTCAATGAAAAACATAGCGAAATGTTGACGATAGTCAAGTTGGCTAATGTCTAGCTACTTTCATAGCTCAAGCTTTATTAGAGCTTTGTAAGACCTGCCATGTAGAGGTGTGATCCACATTAATGCTTTATCTACCACATTATGATTTACTGCAGGTTTTTTTTTTTGGATCACTAAATTGAAAATAAAGGGATATGCATAAACAAAATACTCCACTTTGGGAAATTTAATCCGTTAGAGATAATAAATTAGAGATAAAATTAATTTTATACACCATTCACTTAAAATAAATAGTCAAATCGTTTTCTAAGGTTTTCATTAACATACAAAAACATAAGGCACTTAAATTTTGACATTAACTATTTTTCTGGTCAAAAATGATAATCTTTGCAATCCGCTGAAAATGCAATATGTGCTAATAAAAATTATTCGCCTTCACTGCTAAAATACTCATCATAGAACCCGTGCTGCCATATATCTTGGAAGAGTGGAGTTCAAAGAATATTCCTGCTAAGTATTGGTAGTAATTTAATTCATGAATTATTCTAAACTAATACAAATACTGGAACATATTAATCAGAAAACTATTTAACTTTGATAACAAAATGACTTGCATATATTTTAGCGAACCGTCTTTTTAGCTTTTATCTTTCCTAAGAAAGTCTGTATAAAACTGTTATTAAACAATTATTTATCATTTGAATTAGTGAAAGGTAATTTCTTAAGCTGAGTACTTTTTTGCCTGTTGAATTATTGCAAAAATAAAGAACTTTCTTTTTTAATGTATTATTTTTACCTGTTTCTAACATTTGTTTGTTTCATATGAATTTGTTAGGTGGATCCTTTAGTGAGCTTAATGATGGTGGAAAAAGTTCCAGATTCCACATATGAAATGGTCGGTGGTTTGGACAAACAAATTAAAGAAATCAAAGAAGTCATTGAACTTCCTGTCAAACATCCTGAATTGTTTGAAGCTCTTGGTATTGCACAGCCAAAAGTGAGTGACAGTTTTGATATAAAATCACTTTATACAAGTTGTGGCTATTAAATAACAAGACTGTTGCTATAAAACATTTTATTTTGATTTCATACAAATATACTTATCACCTTCAAAATATACACCCCTCTATCCCTATAACACTACATGTGAATTTCCTATTGTTAGAAACAGTGCTGGAAATCTTCTTGTGTCGGCTCCTGAGGGAAGTGTGCCACTTTTTCTTTTACAACTTCAACAGGCTGAAATCTCGCTTTTTTTTAAAGCAAATTTCATCCTAGGAGATAGACAGAACCTGCGTGGCACAAGATTCAATAGTTAAAACTAATGGTCTAATACTGCAAGGCTGTACTTGGCTAGAAAGGCCTTGACTGACAATGCGGATGAGCTGGCGCATTGTCTTGGTAGAAACCCCATGATTTGTCCTTCCACAATTTGGGTAGTGTCTTCCTTATTTTTTCATGGAATTTTGCAAGAACGTGAAGGCATCAATATAAATGAATAGTTTGACCTTCAGGAATCCAATAAAAGTACTCAGTCCCATGAATATTGGGGGGAAAAACAATCATCATAGAGAGTTTCTTGTTGTTCAAACACAGGAATTTTAGGCACCATTTTGGCACACATATTTCACATGCCAAATTTGTTATGTAAATCTTGTTGTGTGGATTTTTCATCAATCCCTGCAGTATCAGTGATCACACAAATACTTAACCAGCAATCAGATCAAAAGAGTGCCGATTCCTTCAATATTGCTATCCGTTTTTGACATGGAGGGGCGACTGGCGTGAATCATCTTCAATATCTTTTTGTTCATTTTGAAACAGCTTAAACCACTCAGAAACATATCCACATGATAAGCCTTCATTGCCATATATTTTTTCAATAAATTATCTGTAGCAGTTTTCCAAGTTTCATGTGAAATTTCTCAACAATCTGTTATTCTATTATTAAGCTTATCATTTTTCTGGCAAAACAAAAACAACAAAAAAAGCTTTAAGGTGAACAATGACTACAGCTATACAGATTTGTCTACAGAAACAAGAGTCACTGAATTTGAAAGAGAAGACTCCATGCTAAATAGCTATTGGTCACTTGATTTTGTCAGATACTTACTACTTTTGTAGCAGTATCAGTCTCATTATATAATCATGTGATATACACATTTATATGATTATAAAATGTAGTAGTGTATATTTTCTGCTCAGTTTCAATGCTGATGTTACCATTCCCTCAATATAATTGATATTCTTGTTATTTTTCTAGTTGATTTAGTACATGTATGCAGTTAGTGGTTTTCCCAAAATTTGTTTAGTTAAGAAATGAAATGCAAAAGTGATATAAAAGTAGACTTGAAGTTTTCTTTGCATCTGTAAAGGCAGATTGCTTAATCTTTAGATTTCATTACTGTATCTTAACCAATTAAAATTAATTATTACTTAATACTGTTGAGCAGGTCTTGGCAACCTTTTAATTGTGGAGTGCCAAACCAATCTACCAATATGATTCAGCATGCTACACAGTGGAAAATTTTTTAAACAATTCGATTTCCTTGATAATACATGCAGAGTTAGAGAATAGAGGTCAGTAATATAGGTCTATGGTTTTGTTATATATTAATTTTGCATCATATAAAGATATTCCTTAACTTAAACAACATAAAACATAACTAATTCTTTAACAAAAATTTTTAAAAATTAAAATTGTATACAAACTAAGCATTTGTAAATATATTTATTAAAATAAGAAACAAGCAACATAAAATGTAAGTATTTCCCTTCATTATAGTTAAATAAAAAGATAAATAAAAATTTTAATGCAAATCTAGGGCTTGTATCTCTACTTTCGTATCGCAAAATCAGAGGTATAATTTGTGACTTTCAATTTGACACGATTCTAGGTATTCAGTTAAACAATTTCTTTGAGGACTTGAAATATTTTTCATGAGAGGAAAGTTTTTTTTTTTTTACTTCGAAATGTTAAACCAAGGGTGGAAAGCAGAGTGCATGCAGTTTTCTCTTTTCAAACTATTAAATTTTTCCATCAATGACATTCAATAATTTACAAAATAGCTATAAGTTTATCTCTAATCTTTCAGATTTTTTCATAATTCTGAAGATGTTTGACAAATAAGGTCCATTACAAATTTATCAGCATCCATCCACTCTAAATTGACAAATTTGTTAGAGTAGTGCAGAGTGCAACTGAGAATTGTACTGAGTGCATAAGTTGCCAACCCTTGCTATAGAGACTATTTTTTTTTTATTAAATTTACATTATTTATTATGAATCCATGTTTAATTCACATATCTCCTTGAATTGATTTATTTTTGTACTGTTGACTTCAATATGAGATTTTTTTTTGTCTAAAAAGATTAGTTTTAGAAAATTAACTAAAAAAAAATATTTTTCTATCAAGGTGCTGATATTTTATATATCTTTTAATTGTGTGTATGGATAGATAGTTAATTAGCCATGTAACCTTTTTTGACAAATAATAATTTTCAAAAAAAAAAGTATAGATATGTAATCATGCAGATATTTTTCAGGGTGTTTTGCTGTATGGTCCACCAGGCACTGGGAAAACATTGCTTGCCAGAGCTGTAGCCCATCACACTGATTGCACTTTCATCAGAGTATCAGGTTCTGAGTTGGTACAGAAATTCATTGGTGAAGGTTCCAGAATGGTCAGAGAACTGTTCGTTATGGCTAGGTAAAAAAAATCTTATTAATTTCATTTGTCGTAAAGAAGTTGTGAAATATTAATTTTTCTGTTACTGATTATGTTGAAAAATATCATAATTTTGCTTGCTTTATATATCACCATTTAAAAGTACAGTTCAGTAAATTAGAAATACAATTAATTTTTTTCAATGATCTCATGCATTGAGAATTTTTAAAAGGTTTAAAGAAAAATAGGTTAAAGAAATACAGCATATATGTATATTTGATTAGGATCAATTTAGAAAATGCTATAATCTCTTCTCTTTGATTTTTTTAATTGATACATTTTATTTGCTTTTTGTTACTAATTGTTGACATTGAAACTGTCAACTATTTTAAAATAATGTGTGTTCATATGCTATATTTACTTAGTACTGATATGCCAATACTTATATTTTTTCAGGGAGCATGCACCATCCATAATATTCATGGATGAAATAGATTCAATTGGTTCGTCTCGAATTGATGCTGGATCCGGTGGTGATAGTGAAGTTCAAAGGACTATGCTTGAACTTTTAAATCAATTGGATGGTTTTGAAGCTACAAAAAATATTAAAGTAAATTTATTGATGTGTCTTTAGGTTCATATTGTATTGTAATCTGCGCTAAAGTACTGTATTACATGAATCCATACTAAGTGAAACATATCTATAGCAAAAAAAATCTATTCCAATCAAATTTTGTTAAATCAAATATTTATATATTTACCTAAAATTAATGAATAATTAGTAAAAGGATGAAAAGTTAAATTAATAGAACACTATTATAGCCTAATGTTTACAAAATAAAAATAAAACATTATATCTAGAAAATTAGTTAAAGTTTTATTTTTGCACATTTTTTTCTTTTTTCATACATCATGTGATAAGTCAATATCATTTTCTTTCTAATTTTTTTCTTTGTATTCAAGCCTCCTTTTTTTTTCATTTGGATCATTTTCTTCAAATTAACTTGTGTTACATGCCATTGAATAAATTCTTCTTTGAGATTATTTAATCAAAAGTTTTTTCTGCTTGCTTATTTTCTTCAATTTCATATTCTTTTTCATAAGCTTGTTCTTTTACATTGATGAAAAATTCATCAATAGACTGAGAGTCTGTTTGAATACACTGCATGCTATTAGCTGCTTTAAACCGATGGTTAGCCTAAATCATGTCAAGTTTCACTAAGTCTGCTAAAAGTGTATACATTTGAGGATCAAACCCTGGATTCTCCTTGCCACATATTGCTATTTGAATTGTTTCAGATACAATTTTTTATAATGTACAGCATTCTTAATTTTTTTTTTTATTTATTCATGATGTTATGTATCATTCCAAGCACATTGATAAAGTTATTGATGGCAGTTTTTAAGAATTTTTAGACCTATCAATGGTATGAAATTTTTTATATATCAAACAATAATTTTGGATGTATTTAGCAGCAATGAAATGTATGTGAATGTTCCTTTTAATTTCTTTACAAATGTTAATTTAATATATGTAAAGTTCTCTTGATAGTACTCTTTTTATGAGCAACATCATTATTTCAAAAGGTTTGTATCTTAATGTTTTGTATTAAGTTATACATTTGCTGCTCTGATTGCTATTTAAATTTTTTATTTTTGGAGATCATTTGTTTAAGTTTGACATTCTTTTGCTCATGCTTTTCATTCTGTAATGTTACAGGTTATAATGGCTACAAATAGAATTGACATTTTGGATCCTGCTCTTCTTAGACCAGGTCGTATTGACAGAAAGATTGAATTTCCTCCTCCAAATGAAGAAGTAAGAATGACATATTCTACTGCTTTTTAGGTTATTAAAAATACACACAGAAAAATAATAACCAATGTAATTTTTAAATCTTATAATTAGTTTTTATTATATCAATTCAGAAAATTGTGTTTGCATCAGTTTTCTTAAATTTAAAACATAATTTGAAATGTTAAAGGAAATAATTATGCGATCTTTTACATACAGCCCTTATTTAGTGATTTTTTTTTTCTTATTTATATTCCTTTTTGAAAAATATTTATATTTTTATGTCCAATGTTTTTCTATTCAGTTTACAACTTTGTAACATTTTATGTTACAAAATATATAAAATTTCAAATTCTCTACAAAATAGTCGTTCTAGTTGAAAAATGCTTAGAAAATTTTATTAACATATTTTAAAAAATTTATAAAGTAAGTAATTTGTCAACTTTTTTAGGCACGTTTGGATATTTTAAAGATTCATTCTCGTAAGATGAACTTAACTAGAGGAATAAATTTGCGGAAAATTGCTGAAATGATGCCTGGAGCTTCTGGTGCTGAAGTGAAAGGTGTATGCACAGAAGCTGGTATGTATGCTCTTAGGGAAAGACGTGTTCATGTAACGCAAGAAGATTTTGAAATGGCAGTTGCTAAGGTATTTTTCATTATTTATCATAATTTTTAATTTTTTCAAGTCTTTGCCACTACTAAGCATGATGAATTGTAATATATTTTCAAATTAAATAATTGTTTAGAGTTGCAGGAAATTTTACTGAATAATATAACTAAAACTTTAAATTTTTTTTATTAAAAAAGTTTATGCATTTGCAGTTACTGTTTAGTTTTGCATATTTATAAATTATTGAAAAAGTTATATGGTGTTGAAGTACATCTTTCTATTTTTTTTTAGAATTTTTATTTAAATCATTAACGACATATTTTATTTCAGGTTATGCAAAAGGATGCTGAAAAAAATATGTCTATCAAAAAACTATGGAAATAAGCATTTTCTCCTCATCTGTGTTGTCTTATTTATGTTCATTAAAATTACTTCTTGAAGAACTTAGTAAAGAAAATAAAACATTTGGTTTCTTTTGTAAAGTATTGAAATTTATTATGTTTGTTCTTTAAAGCTCCTTTTTTGGTGACTAAACATATACTACATGTGTACATAATTGCTTCATTTGTTTTTACTATGCTGAAATGACAAGTTCTATTATATTAATATTATTTTAATTAACTGTCAATTTAAATCAGTGTTATATCTGAAGAAAAGTTATTAATTTGATGGATTCTAATATATTTCAGCAGTTGTTACAGCTATTTAATTGTTAAAGATATTATAATCCCAATTTGCTCAATTTTCATAAATTGAGTAAAAGGTTTTAACTAAAGGATGTAAATTTTGTCTATATTTATAATTTTTCAAACAAAATTTTCTAAATTACTTATTTTTATACACTTATTTGCTAACAGATGTGAAGTTTTAATGTTATGGAAAATAAATTACTTTTGATTTAGGGTCTTATTTATTGTATACTTGTCCTTTATGTTTTCTTAATCTCTTTTTTTGAAAATCCAGAATCGTTTTTATTTTTAAAAAAATTTGTAAATGTGTTACATGCTTAAAGAATTGAAAAGGATTTAAACAAAGAGAAGCAGTATAATATTTAAAAGATTTGTGGTATTGGCTGTAATAATTGTGAGGATGTCTAAAAATACAATATCAATATATAGAGAGCTAAAAATATCTCAAAATTATTAATACCTTGAATGTGTAATTTTGATTTATATGGTTCCCCTTGGTATGTTATTCTGCTGAAATGAAGGCATTTTTATATCGTAAGTCTATTTTTAAATATTTCTTCTAAGACTAAATTTAAAATTAAATAATTCATTATTAGAAAAATAAATTTAGTGAATTATTTATTTCATCTTCAGAGCTGAGAACTAGGACTTCTGGTAGAAATATTTGCAAAATATCTATAATTACAACATTTTAAGTAAGTTTCACCAATGTGGGCATGTTTTCAAAAGATATACTGCATCATTAGTAGTTTGGATTTTATCCATATCTCTAATGATAGGCAATTCAAAATAATCTGTGTATTTAAAAGATAGGAGAGGTTGTTTATCTGCTACTATCATCTCTTAATTTTTTACTTACTAATTTCATGTAAGGGCTATTTATGGACAAGTACCAATGACAGTTTTTAGTGTGATGTAGACACAATGATGGTCCTTAATTATTCACTCAAATGAAACAATAAGTTAGATGTTTAGGATTATCTAAGGCAGTGGTTCTCAAACTGTTCCACGGAACCCGGGATTCCATGAGTCACAATAAAAAAATAAATATGTATGCAAAATGGATTCATGTTCCCTATGAAGTTTATACAGTTGCAAGTATCTATAGCTCATCCTACTCATTAAAACTGAAAATTTATTATTTATAATAACTTTTATTATGATATAATAAATTAATATTAAAACATTTTATCTTTAAAAATATATTTCCTACTAGACTGTGAATATTCTATTGTTTACTATCTGTGGTTCCATGTGATAATTTTATACTCGTTAGTTAGCACAATGTCTTGCAAAACTAAGTAGTTTTCTAATGGAAAATGCACCTTTTTACATTTGTAGAAAACACACCTATAACAAAGGAGAAGAAACAACTTATCAACATATCCAATATTAAAATCTAAATTTAAGCAACAGCTTCTAAATTTTAGGTTGCAAATTCATGCAAAATACATGGGATTTCTCACACAGCTATAAACATTTTGCCATTCAGAACATTGTGTTTAAGTGAAATATATTTCTCAACAAAGGTGGCTATAAAAACAAAGGATAAAAACAAATTAGAATATGTAATTCAGTTGCATTTAATCTCAATACACCTAGGCATCAACACTTTGTGTGAAAAAAAGCAAGCACATATCACAGTAACTAAATATAATACATGGATAGGGGACACTTGCATTAAATTAATATTATAGAGATAATTATATTAAATAGATTAGAATTTTTTAATAATAAATGCAATACTTTTTTAATTGCTTTTACATGAAGTACCTAGAACATTTTGATCTACTTTAAATATTATTTTGAAATATATTCTTCAAAGTACGTGCATGGAATGGGGTTCCATGAAAACACATTCTAGTTCTAGAGGTTCCACAAAAGTACCTTCAAGTTCTAGGGGCTCTGTGAGTTGAAAAAGTTTGAAAATCACACTGATCTAAGGAATCTTCTGAAACTTTGGGCTCCACATTGAAAGGTGGAGGGAGGACGATAAATTCTAGAGTAGGGACAAGAATATTCTTATTTTTCATAAGATGAGGATCTATTTGTAGTAAAGATCTGCAGTGTTATTGTTGGATTGATGCTCAAGTTTGGTGTTAAATATTAAGATGATGAATGGAGATAGTATATTGATTCATTCAAAATTGTTTATTGATCCTTCA
The DNA here is from genome assembly GCA_019973935.1 of Trichonephila clavipes. Lineage (NCBI taxonomy): Eukaryota > Metazoa > Arthropoda > Arachnida > Araneae > Nephilidae > Trichonephila > Trichonephila clavipes. The sequence goes on from BMAU01003928.1 coordinate 18,567, forward strand.
TTCTGGTTGTTTTTTTATATGATGATAGAGAGAGAGAGCAAATATGCTTCTATGCCTACTGTCCATTCTATACATACCAAAGAAAGCTACAGAAATATGGAATTTGTACTTTCATGTCTAAAATACAATGGCCATAATTGGAACATTTACAATGACCTTAAAATATTGTGTATGCTTCTCTTTGTCAGCAAGGATACTATACTAAATTCTCATTTATTCCTTGCTAAATTCTTTACTTGTAAGTTAGACAGCGGATCAATGGATGAACATTGAGAGAAAAATTACTGGCCACTGAGGAAATACCTTTAACCTGGCAGCTAAAACACTTTGCGCAAAGGTCTGGTGAGTGCAAAAAAATTTGCTGCTATTTCTTCACATAAAACTGGGTAAAAAATTTATCAAAGACTCTTAAGAAATGGTAATTGTTTTAAACTACATGGAAAGTTTCTTTCAGAAGCTAAACTAAAAGAATACATTTTTGTTAAACAAGACATTAGGACCTTAGTGCTCAATAAATGTTTTCCCTTACAATGAATGATGTTGAACAGAGATTGCTGCAATCCTTTAAAAAATGCCATCAATAAGTTTTTGCTAATCAAATGTACCTTGTGTCAATAGTTGAAAATATGCTACAAAAATACAAAACATTAGAGTGTTGAATGATTATAAATTTTCATTTCTTATATTCACATCTTGTCTCTTCCACTCATGTATTTTGGTGTAGTAAGGGATAACACATCTATTGAATCATTAAAAGAATAGAGAAAAGATACCAGGATACTTCATTTAAAATGTTACTGTGCTTGAGAATTACTGCTGGATCCTTTTCCAAGAAAATATTCTGGAAGATCGCATAACAGAAAAAGCAATTGATTAAAAAGCATATAAATTGTTACACAATAAATAAAAATGTAATAGTTTAGTCAGCTCTTTTTCTTCTTAGAATTCATCTATACAATATAACATGTTACACATGTGTTTTTTGAGTGAAAAATTGGTTAGAAAGTATATGCATAGTTACAAAAAATGCATATATTTTATTTTCTAGGCATTTTGTTAATATTAATTTCAAGTAAACTTGTTTACTCATATGATACACGTTAAATCAGTTCAAGATGTGCTAATACAAAACTTGGTAAAAATATGACATGATCAACAAAAATGAAATTGTCTTTGGAATCCACATCCCAAAATCTATAAAAAATTATCGAAATTTTTTTTTCGCAAACTTTAATATTATATAGTTCTGTATAAAAAATTTTTCCTTTGTGTGTACCTTGAATTCAAACATTTGGAATCAGTAAAGAACTTATAAATTACTGTTCATTGAGAGTGTGTATTGAACAATATTAAAATGTTTGATTCCAAAAAAAATATGTTCCATGCTAATTTACATAATTAATGCTTTTGTGAGTGACCATGAAAAGTTTTAAAATAGCTCTTGTAGTGTTACGTTTAGCATGTTGCCCATACTTCATTGGAAAATATTATATGCCATTATATTTAATATAATGGTCATTATTTGTAATGAAAATTTCAATTTTCTGGTGGGCTTGTTGGAAAGGGTTGCTTTGGGAAAATCGTTTGTGGGTAAGAGGATATTACTTTTTCAATAATAAATTAATAACAGTGACCTTAGCCACATAAAAATGGATGTTTCTACAGAAGTTCTAGGGTGATTATGCGAGTCTAGAAAACTATAGAAATTCCTACAAGGTCTTTCTGGCCTATGTAAAGACAATGCTGAGAAGCAGCATTGGGGAGTCAAACATTTGGCAGCAATGAACTAAATTCATGTTGGTCACATAATAAAGGTAATCACGTGTTTGCCATTGATTAAAAATTGACATACTAGTTGTCCAACTTATGAAGTTTAGATAACATTTAAAATTTGATGATTGGGTAAAGAGTTCACGTGTGTTAAAATTCTTCAAACAGTTTTCAAAATTTAAAAAAAAAAAACTTACACTATACAAATACTTTTAAATTAAGCACATTTTGTTTATGTGCATTATTACATCATTGACAAATATGTACTTTCTAAAAGTAAATTTCTGCAAAAAGCAAAAGTTGGCAATAGTGAAGCACATAAACTAATTGGCTGGAAACGCGTGATTATATCTATGACATCGCATTAATTTATGAATCGATTGGCTGAAAACACGCGACTCGATTATCATGTGACAATGACGTCACATGAATTTAGTCCATTGTGTTTCATTTGCATTATGCAAAATTATGATAAACAGATTCAATATTTTTGAATTTGTACTATTGTGTATTTATGCAATTGTGTTGAAGAATAATGTACTGTTATTAAGAGTTCCAAAATAAATTACGATGGAGTAAGTCGTAATTTATTTTGGAACTCTTAATAACAGTACATTTTTTTCTTTCAACACACAATTCTACACACTTAATAATTTACCTGTTAATTGTGTGAACCTTTCCTGTACGTAAAAGACGATTAACTGCTTAACATTATATAAAGTGTGCGTTATTAGCAAATGGTAAATTTTTAGAAATGGTTTACAATGAAAATTCGGCTGTGTTTGCTAATGGTTGTTTGGATTCGTTAGTAATTGTTATTTAAAATCGTCCTCATTCAGTATATCATCTGTAAATATATCTCTTGAGCCAGTGATGTAGAGATCTCTTGTTGGAGGGGGTATGCTCTAAAAGACTGACAAAAGTGGTGAGGTGTAATAGCTAAAAATAAAAAATATATTGGTTTATGGGGAACAGGGGGTTGAACCTTACCCTTGTGTATATCACTGACTTGGGACCAAAACAAATTATATCATTGAAGAGGGGAAGATTATATTAAATTATATGACTAGAGAGAGTTGTGCACAAATATCGGTTTTAATGAAATTATTGTTAAATAATTCTTGGTAGTCATGTTTCACAATGTGGAAATTAAAATTTTCAACAAAATGCGATATAAAATGAAACCTCGCTTAACGAGCACAATTCTTTCAGCATCTTAACTCATAGTATTGGATACGAAAAGACATAGTCAGGCTAGAGATATAAATACGTACAATTTAATTTCAGAACATTAAATCGCCCTCTTACATCAAGAGCACGTTTCTGCGCCTCCTGCTCCCAGCCGGGACCCTAACAACGGTCCTCCCGCATGCCTTTTTCTGGAGGAGTCTATCGCGGAACGTAGGGGAATGGATTCCAAGAAACCCTACTTCCTCAGGCAGCAACACCATTCGCTCCGATGTCATCAACTGATGCCGGAACAATATTCGCCACAGTATGAAACCCTCGTTAAGCAAAACAATTTTTTCCATATAAAATAATGTAAGGTACAGCAAAATGTTCCATGCCGAGAAAATTACTGCACGATTTTATGTATGAAGTTTATCTCTCTATAAATTAGATGTGCTCATTGTTAAGGAGTTTTATAAATATATATGTTTTCTGTTATACAACCGTGAATATGAATTAGATTTGCAGAGGAAACGAAACAAAGATAAATAATTAGCTTATCATTTATGTAATACTTTTTTACTTCAGAGAGTTAGATTTTTATCTTTCACTATATATATAGAAAACATTTAGTTCTTCCACGCTTCAAAAATTGGTGAAAACATGATATGTAATAAGGTAACATGCAAATAACCATTGATTTATTAGGGGGATACAATAAATTCCCAAGCTTTGAGCATTTTTCTTACTACGCCAGGAGATAATTTCTATGCTGTTAGTTTCTCATCTGACATTCTACTCCAAAACTTGCTGTTAAACACAGTACAATTCCATAAGTTTTTTGTTGTTGTCAGCTTTTTGCTGTGCTTTTCCACTAATTCATCTATATCATTGTTATCCACCTCAGTCCCACGACGTTAATCAAAGACACGATCTCGTTCATTACAAGCTCCACTAGTACTGACTCAAATCCAAGTCTCATTCGAGATCGTCTTCTGCCAAAGCTTTCTAAACCAGAAACACTCAACCCGCGGCCCGCCAGCCTTTTCTGAGTGGTCCGATCATGCCTTATTGCACCAAGAAATTCAGTTATTTAAGAACAATGTACTAAAAGTTTAGCGCTGAATTCTACCAATCATATCTATCAATATCTTTTATTATTATTATAGAATGTAAACAAGGGTCTTGGTCATGGATGAAAGGAAATCAAAATTAGCCCACAATTGAGCAAAAAATGCATAAAAGTATATATTTTTTATGTGCGTTTGATAGGGAGGTTAATATAGTATTAAAATAAAAGCGCGCGCGCTAAAAAAATAGTTTCATTATTTTGATCAATTTTGCTTTGCCCAATATTGCCGTATTCTTGTAGAGTTTTTCTCCATTATCCTCATGTTGCAGCCCGCGTGTAATACTTGTCATTGGTATGTGGCCCGGCAGGAAAAAAGGTTGATTACCCCTGTTCTAAACAGTAAAAGGGTTTTAATTTGGAAAGTTGTTGGAAGGCAGAAACTAGATCTTGATGAATTTTAATTTCTTCAAAGAAACTATCTTGTTGATTTGGAGGAGGGATGTTTATAACAAGCAAGGCATGGAGTGGTAGATTCATCTCAAGTACATATTTCAAAGAATTGGCAAACATTTCAGCGTTACACAAGCCTTATTATGGGACCTCTGCATTACATTTACCTTGACCTTCTGGATTTTATTTATCTTGAAGGCTTGTGGAGTCGGAATGATAAAAGAGCTGCCGTTCAATTTTTAAGTCACCGCTTGTACTTTGACACAGAAAGCTTCAGCATATTTTTCTAGAAAAACCCGTTTCGTCATAATTGACTGTTGCTGTAGATAACTCTAAGAATCTACAATGCTATCTTTATTTTGGAACGCTGTTTTACCATTCCTTACAAGACTGTGGAGGCCAAAGCAACCACGGTTTCCTTAAGGTACTTCGGTCGTTGATGATCCTGACGTTTTCTTACCAACGTTGGCGATAATTATGTTCTCACTATTAGTGTCTCGGCTTCCAATTGCTTTTCTTCTATCCGTATGAAAAGAAATATTTCAACTTCATCATTAATACGCAACTTTTGCGTAGATAATACTGTAACTTTCTTTAAAGTATATGTTTTGTTTAGTAATGTTTTTAAGCAGTGCACAGAGAGATTACATAGCATTCTTTATTTTAAAAAATCAAATCTTAGTGTATTCGTCTACATGTTTTTTAAAATGTAATCTCCTCCTATACAAGTAGTCTGTGTACACCGCTGTTCTTGCGGGTCGTGCAAATCATTCATGTAGTTCGGTTGTTTATGCATACTAGATTAGCCATTTTCATACTTCGTTCTCGCGTTTCAATGATTTTACATATCATTTCTACAGTTATTTTGGCTTATTTATGACTATGTCCTCGCGGCTTTTTCTTCGCGAACTTTTTTGTAGGTGTTCAGTATTGAACAAATAATTCTCGTGACGCCCACAACAACACATCAATTATACCAAGTGAAATCTCTATACATATTTGTACTCTAAAAGATTACACCACAAATTAAATGGTTGGGACTTATAGAAAAAGAATTTTATTCGCGAGCGTTCTCCATACGCTCTTACTCTCACGAAATTCACACATACACTGAACTCTACACACACCAGCGTCCTCTCGCGACAAATATTCACTTGTTGTTGTGAGCGTCACGAGAATTATTTGTTCAACACTGAACAGTAAGGGTTACTTAACTTTGCACAATAATATGTCTGAAGACAAGTTTGGAAAAATTTATGATTCTATGATGCTGGTAGAAAAAGTGTTAAACGCGGACTGATGTAACTAGTTTTCACCATCCAAGATTTCTCTTCTCTTTGGCACTCGTTAAACGCCTCATATTTTTAAAATAACTTATTTTGCTCCTTTCATGAATCTTTCGCTATCAGATGTGCTCGTTAAGAGATGTTATACACTGTATCTTATTTCTTAATTAACAAAATTTATTCTTAACGAATTATAAATATATGTGATCATGTTTCTTTTCCCATAGAAGATATTTTCTAAAACAGTAGAGTCTCGAAAACTCGGCCGAATGTGAACCGAAGGGTTGTCAAGTTGGTAAAAATGCCGGATTATCGAAAATGGGATAAATAAAGAATGAGTACGAGTAATTTCTCAGAAAATATTGTACTGTTCTTGTAAGTATTATCTGCTTGGGAATACATGAGAAAATAAACGGCCCAAATACTTTTGGGGAAAAAAAGGAAAAAGTGCGTATTTTATGAAGGCATAGAACATTTACTATATGAAAATTAAAATTAATGACTATGCGATACATACCACTCACGCCTGTACCAGCAACTTGGCGTGAAAGAAAACCTTACACTTGATAACCCTATGCCATCCAACGTAAAATCATTCGTACCGGCCGTGGGTAGCATAGTGGTTAGAGCACCGGACTCCGAACCGGAAGGCCTGGGTTTGATGCCCGTACCGCCAAATACCCTCCGAGTACTCATTGAGTACGTGCTCGTTAAATCAGTGGGTCCGAAAGTCTTGTGGGCTGAATCTCGAGTACAGGGAACTGGAGAAAATTCCCCTCCACTTCAGTTCCATGCCTAAATTGTGGAGGTGGAATAGATAGTGGCGCCATCTATCGTAATGTTCTATCATCCCTTCGGGAATTTTACTGAGCTAAATCGTACTGTCACCTGTATGGTGCTCAAGGCTAAGGCCGCCGACAAGCGTACATCTAACCCATTGGCACGATGAATTTCGTGGGCCTCGATCTGACTATGTCAGACAGGTGGCATGAGCAACAACAACAACAAATCATTCGTTCAGCTTGTTAAACTCATTACTACTGATACCTAGCTCGATCGATACCTCATTGTTTCAAGTTTAGTTTGTTAACAATGTTTTAAATGAAAGTTATCTTCAAGTAAATACTCATTTTATAGTTATTTACAAATACATAGTATACTGTAATTTACCTGATCAGTCATATCTCAGAAAAATACTTTGCGATGTCATAACGCTATCTATAGTAAAAATTAAGCAACCGACTTCACTAAAACAGGCTGTTTTTTTTTAAAGTAATGCCTAATGTCCTGTTATCTTCCGTATTGCACGCTGTGTTTTGTTACTTCATCATGAAGACGATGAAGGAACAGTAAGTCCACTACCGAAGCACCTTGTTCAAAATATTGAAAGGTGCTTTCGACAGCCATTAGTTACTATGAAATATCTAGGAGTTTGTACAGTGTCTTCAACGTTAGCATCTTCGTCAGTTTCAAGCATTTTTTCATTCACGGGACCTTGAAAGGATCTGCACTTGGATTTTTTTAACCTGATTGAATGCCAAATTTTCAAGATTCTACTGTATTTACAAAACAGTAATTTTAAAAAAATGTGGTTAGTAATTTTGCTTCATACTATCTTTAATTTGAGAAATAAGAACGACAAAAATTGTTTTAAAATGAATGTTTTATGTATATTGAATAGATCCTTAATACTAGAAGCAATGCATTGTACAAGAGAATTTATTAGATTATCAAATCATTATTGATTATTTAATAATAAAGTCATTAATTGAAAAAAATATAAACTTTTATATCTGTTACCAGGTTTGAACCAACCTTCAACTTGAAAATCCAATGTTATTTAACGTTAGAGACAATTCCTTCCAACTTTATGAATTTTGACGAATTGATAGGCCATTTTTAACTAATATTAGATTTTAAAGAAAACTTTGGAAGAATTCATTCTTTTGTTTTATAGAAAAATGTTACATCTCCAAAAATATTTAACTTCCCATGAATTTCTTTATCTGGACACCAAATACTTAGATAAATCCTTTCTAGAATCATTAGCGGACTCGACCTTCATTTTGTTTCTCTCGCTCTCTCTCTTTTTTTGTGATTTTAACTCCCATAACTCGATCTAGGGATCCGAACACACTTCTCAATACAGAAATCATTTTATTATATGTTTGGAGAGTTCGTATTTTGTCCTCAATTCGATTTTTCTCATGAGTGCAATAAATATTGTATATTTCAGTTATAACCATATGCTCCTCAACTCTTTTCGGCCATACTAATAATCATGTGTTAGACTAGCCTTAACCCGCCTGGTTCGCTGGGTATTTCATAATGTTGTATGAATATATACTGTTTATATACAAATTATTGATATCTAAATAACTGTTTATTTACTGTCTGATTGTATTAAAAGACCTTATGTGGGAATCCCCCTGGATTCCACCCTGACACCAACATTGAATTGGGGCAAAGAACGACCAGACGACATTTTTACAATAACAAATTATATTTATTCGCTTGAATCAATTATCAACCATCTAATTACAAAAATTTATCAAGATGTCTACGTCAATGGGATTGACCCTTACTATTAAATTAAATCACGAAATATGATACTTATCAAATATTAAACTCAATATCGAACGTGACTACCGGAATAAGAGGACCAAGAGATACACGCAATTTGAATTACTCTCTCTAGCATTCATGAACTTCCCACTAACTTTATTATCTATTTACTCTTATGATACTATAATCTAAATTTAAATATCACCTGCCTTATACTTCCTTACTTTCCAGGTGGATCAAACTTTCCAATTGTAGATCGCTGCCTAATAATCAACAAGACGCTAATCGCACAATGAACTTGAATCTTTTAAGAACTCCGTCAACCTTTCTCTTGGCGTATAATCTCCACGCGAATTTATAATCCCCAAAGATGCCCAAGAGTATTAGTGATAAAGTGCCGTACAGATCCGTCACACTTATTATAACTCTCAACACTTGATTTTAAAAAAAGATAGGACTTCTAAATAATAATATCTAATACTTAATTAGAATTATCTTTTACACTTTCGTAACCCTTTCCCCAAAGTGGATTTTTGCAAAACCCATTTTAGTGGATCTATCCTCAACGAAATAAATAAATTTACCAAAAGTAGTCTAAATCTAACAGTTCTAACACGGAATTTTTTTTTATCCACAAGCCCGTAAGCCTCTTTGAGGGTCGATTCCCGAGAGACCTTAGAAAATTTTAACTCAACAAACGAAACATACATACAAAATTTTGTTATTGCAAGTTTAGTAGTTCAAAAACGTGAATATTTTTGTTATCAATACTCTCCAGTAATTCCCCTCCACCATTGAAATCGATTTTAGTAAAATCCGTTCATAGCGATCTTCAGCAAATGAAACAAGCTTGCAAAATTTTAAATAAATGCGTCTATCATTTCAAAAACACGAATTCTTTATCTATAACGCCCATTAGCCCCTCTTACCCCACCTTTTTTGGGGTATTTTCGCAAAAACCATTCTTAGAAGAACTCTAGTTCATAAAACATATTATTAGTCCAGGAATATATTTACCTCCAAAGCCTCTTAACCCAAACCCTTTAAAGTTCAATTTTCACAAAACCTTTTTTGTAGCGGATCTCTACTCCATGAAAGGAATCTGCTTACCGAATTTCTAGACTGTACGTCTAATAGTTTAAAAATGGAAATAACTATCTATAACGCCTCTTAATCCCGCTTAACGCCACTTGGATGTCGATTTTCGCTAAACCCATTTTGTAGAGGATCTCTACTCCGTGAAAGAAATCCGTTTACCAAATTTCAAGACTGTAGGTTTAATAGTTTAGGAGATATCGTGATGAGTGTGTGAGTCGCTTTTCTCCTTTATAGATATACATCCCTATTTGAATCGGATGTATTATTCACTATTTCATTGGTTTTAATTTTGTTTTCGTGGAACTCTAATTTTTTTTCTTAAATAAAAGTAGCCTAAGTTACTAGTGAAAGTCCCGTCAAAATCGGTCCAGCCTTTTCAGAGATTAGCTAAAACAAACAGACAGACAAAAATTTAAAAAATTGATTATTTGATATAAGTACCGTAGATAGTTTTAAATGCATTTATTAAAAAGCTGTTAATTTGAAATTACAAACAGACACTTCAATTTTATTTAACTGTAACAGTTGAAAATATGATCATTGCTCTATTATTACAAAAAATTTTGTTATTCAAGCTTATTAAACCAATTTTAAAAAGAGTAAATTAGAAGTTTAATTTAATGATTATTCTATTTTTTTAACAAGTATTATCTGAATTGAATAATCCAGAAGATTACTCTGCAAACTTAACCAATTTAAATCTGTATATGCCCCGGTTTCTGCTCAACTATGAATTAAATGCAAAAGAAAAGAGGGTAAAAAAAAAACAACCAGATTCTATGTAAAATTGGTCACAGAATATATACTGGGATGAAGTATGCGATAACATATGTAATAAAAGAACTCTATATAATGAAAACATTTAAATTTATTAGAATCCAGAAATATATTATTAAATATTCTTCAATCTAATAAAGGACTCACACACGCACAACAATATTCAAATTTAAAAATTCAGGATCTAAATTTTTTTTTAAAAATCCAATAATGTTTTTCGTTTAGATGTTCTCATTAAAGACAACTTTGTGTAACCATTCAATATTTTTGAATTAAATAGACTATATGAACAATCACACACACACACAGAATGCGCCTACAGAAATAGACCATGTATTTTACCTACGAGTATTCTGGAAAGAATATCTCGATGTACAAATATTGAAAATTAACTTTAAGCTGTTAAAAAAAAGTTTAACTATGGAACTGTTAAGTAATTTTTAAAAAATGTATATAGTAGCATAGTATTGGCAGGGTACCCACTCCCATTGGTGTTTTTCAAAAATTATCTAGGAGTGTATTTTTCCAAACGGAATCAAAAGAAAATATAAATCTTTTTAAAAATTGTATTAGAAGATATAAGAACTATGCCTTGAGAATTGAAGGTATCTCATCAAATTAACTAATAATAACATTTACTAGATTTTACTATACTCATCATTTTATCAATAAATAACGTCATTATATATACGTTATGAAAGCGTTTAACTTGAAATACAAATTAAAATTCTCGAAATTGCTTGGGTCTTCTCTAATAGACCCCCAAGCATTCTGCTTTTAAATCTGATTGAGCTCAAGTTTCATTCAATAAAATAAGAAAATTGGCAAAATATATTTTACAAAGTTCTCTCAAATATCTAACAAACCTTTCTCTGATATATCTAAAAAAAATCCTGGAGCTCTGAACCAAGATAATAAAAGTCCAGGGTTTGAACGTTAATCGTGAATAAATTACATTCTTTTGACTTCGGCATTTTTTTGATCCTTCATGTTAAATATATATTATCAATCCAAATCATATCGATCGTAAAATACCTTTAGAATAATAGGCAATTCTTTTTATGGACGGAATATTAGGTATTTACGAAATTTTAAATATGATTCACACACATATACACCTGTTTATTTTGTTCCAATAATTCTTCCTCCCCCCTCCTTCCTGCATTTTAGAATTTATTTATCCAACCAACAAAGATTACTCATAGCAAGCAAAATGTTCCCTCATGTTTAAAAACTAAGTAGATTTTGCTTTGGATTTTGGAACACACACCTAAAATCTTTTTGGAATGAACAAGCGGATTCATTAAGTTTTCATTTATTTATTTCTCACGTTAAAATACATCCCTCAAAAACTTAAAATCCCTGAAAAACTTGCTTATGTTAAGATTTTAGGAAATACTTCATTGTTGTTCTTCTCTCATTACAAAAATAAATGAATAAAATTAAAAATGATTTTCTATAAGGCAATTAAAATGTACCCTTTGTAAAATGTTTTTGTATTTTTCTCACCGCATGATTCGGATTAACGTGGATTGAATCACTAATTGAAACCTACATAAAATTTATCACTAATGCATATAAATTTATTAGAAACAATTGAAGCAACAATCAACTAATTGGTGATGAAGGAAACTGAATGACACTGGTCCTTTTATACTTGTAACCTATTCATTACTTTGGCATCACAAGATTGCCAAAAACGACCTCATTTTCTTTTCGTCGTTTCTTTCTCATTTCTTTCATTACAACTTTAACTTCCACTTCCTAGCATAGTAAACACTGCTATGCTGAGCTGTAAAAACATTAGTGTGTTCACTCCTTAAGAGTCGCGTATTCCTAGTCCTCACGTTAGTTGTGAGTGCTTTAAAATTTTCGTTATGGAGTTTGGATCTGTTATAATTATTTTAATTATATTTGTTGTGATTTTCATTTTGTATGCAACCTTTGCTGATGCCGATTTCAGTCTTATGTGTTATCATTTTCTTGCTCAGCCGAAAGGTAAGTGTTTGGTTTTGTTATCCCTTTTTCTTCCCCTTAATTTTTTTTCATCCAATACGAAATGAAAGTTTCAGTATTCATCTCTAAACTTGCATGAACAATTTTTGTAACTAATAAATTTGTTTTGGGAACAAAATACAACTTTTTATCAACTGATTTCTTTTCCTTCTAATGTACTTTTATTTATTTATTTTTAAAGATATGATTTAAAAATGCCAACTTCGGAGGTTTTTTAAAAACTTTTTTATGGTAATTTCTCTGCTACATTGTTATTAATTTTAATACGAAGTCTAATTTTTTTAGACATATTACATGTAATATTCATACATGATGTGAGGATTTACAATACTTTCAAATATTTCCTCTACATGAGGTTTGTTTTGCAATAACTTATTTTGCTTTGAATTCAAAATATTCATTGTAGTTTCTATGAATTGCTTTTCTTTGTATTTTAAATCAGTTTATATAGTATGCTATACAGTAGGAATTAACATTTCCAGCTTGAATGATGTGCATTTAAAAGATTACAGAACAAGCATTGTATTGATTTAGCTGACCATCATTTTTAAATAAGTTTAAATTGTAGATCAACTGTTCCTTATATTTATATTAGAATTTTCAAGGAAAAATTGGCAGAAAAAAACATTTTTTGCATTTTTTTGCCTTGCATAATAATTTTAAATTGTTAATTTTAATATTTTTGTATGTAAAGTAATAATTTTTCAAAAAATTAATTTCATGATTTATTTTAAATTATTTATATGTGTGTATTTTTTTAATCTAATGTTATTTAGAAGTTTAATCAAAAAGTAAATTTTTCTTTGTTGAAATCCATTGCTTCTATGCAATGAAGCAGAAATTGTGTGTGTGTTGTTTTATTTAGTAATCAATTACATTAAAACTTGATTGGATAAAATTCTGTAATTTTATTCTTCATACAAAATAATATGGTTTAATTTGTTGGTACTAATGTATAACATGTTCATGAAAATATCTTAATGTATGTAATTAGTGTTGAGTGGTTTTCATAAATTCTTAGATTTATCATGATTTGGTGTATTGTACTTATTAGTTCTTTTTTGATACCCAGTGCAAGTGATAAATGACAAAATATTACTTAGGAATTTCTTTCTCAAGATCATTTTTGCTATAGAACTTTTATCATAAATTTTACAGAAAATTGTTCTTAAAATTTTAAAAATTTCAATTTTTCTCCTGCAAATGTCAATTTCTTCTCTTTAGAATGTTCTCTATCTCCTAGTTTTCAGAAGTTAAATTTTTCATGTAATTGTTCCACAGTTTTAAAAAATTTCCATTTTTGTCCTTCAGACATCAATTTATTCTTTTTAAAATATTCTTATTTTCCTTTTTTTAGAAGTTAAAATTTACATGAAACAGTTGACTTAAAATCTACAGTCATAAAATTTGTGCAATTTGCTCTCTTGGACAAAACACTATTTTTCCAAATTTTCCCTTCTCTGACTTTAAAAAACTTACCTTGTTGACATTTTGGTACAGCTTAAAAAATCCATCAAGAGTTGGACTATAATAGGATTTAACCATTTTTTTTCATCTAGCGAAAAAGAATAAATTTCTGTAAAAATGTTTAAATTGGATTATATTAAAAAAATATAAATTATTATTTAAATTTAGTTACTTATAAATATTTACCTGTAAATTCAATGTGATTTTTTATTAAGTAATCTAAAATAAATTTATATTGTGTAGTTTTTTATTCTGAAATGTTATTTAATAATTTTGTTAATTTTTGAATGAATCCCTTTGTAAAATAAATTTTATTTTATATATATTAATAAAAAAAATTATATATAATTTATGGGATAATCTTAAAAATACAATTATGTATAATTTCAGTGTTTTTATATTAATTGCATGCCATTGCCATCCTTAGGTGAATTTTTAACAAATTTTTGTGTGGCCCAAATATTTTAGCAATTTCAGCTTAGAATGGCAGTAAACATAAATTTCTTTTTTGCAGCCCTATCTTTCCCTCTTGATGAAATAAGTTGCCGTGAATCATAAAATCTTTGGCACTTAATTTTTGATAAACAGTTAATATTAAGTGTGATAATTTTTTATACAAATTTTCCCTTCCCTTTTGTATCACCATAAAACCCAGCATATAAGGCACACTTATGCTTTCAAGCCACATTTTTTTATTTTTAGGTATATTTGCTATATAACATGCATCCCTTTTTTTTTTACAAAGAAACCTGAAATGTATTTTTGCAATGCTCTTTTGTTTTGAAGTAATTTATTCAAGGTATTATTCAAGGCTTTTGAAAAAGGTAGTAGGTATATTTCTCGAACTAAAACACTTTTAAGTTCACAAGGTATTCCATTTCTGTTAAATAAACAGTATTTCGATGTATGTAGAAGTCTAATTTTTTTAATGATCATCTCTTTTTTTATATTTTTAAAGGTTCCCTTTTTTTTCCTGGCAAATAAAGCACTCATAAATTTTTATCTATATTTTATGTTAAAAGTGCATGTTATACTTCGGATTATTCAGTTTATACTCCTTTTTATTTATGGTAAAATCCTAAGAGCCCACACCCTTGGCACCAAGCGAAAACAACAATGGTGGCAAGTGAATATAGCAGGACAAGGTGGAGAGCGTAATGATAATATATGTTAACAATACAGAAATTGATCAAATATATTTAAGATAAAAAATAAAAAAAACAGCACTTATATACTTTCTTACTGCTGATCTTTTCCGAGTGGAGGGCACAGTGTAACAGCAGACCATGAATTCTTTCTTATACTTTTGCAAACATCATGCACATTCACACTTTTTTTTATATCTCCATTCAAATCCATCCAAAACAACAATCTTTTGTTTGTATAATCCCATTCGCTCATTACATTTAGGACATTCATAATTCGAAGCAATCAGTTCTTCCTTCATACACCATTCAATCAATTCTCTTTCGCTTTTTGCATTCAACAAAGTAAAAAATTCTAAGGTATACCTACTCACTTACACACCCAGCCATACTTCCAGCCCAGTGCCCAATGACAAAATTCAAAATACCTGTCAACAAAATGGCAAAATGGAAAATTCCAGAAATAGGTTTACTATATGTAGTGTATCAAAATAGGGTTACCAAGATGGCACAATTATCGCCAACCAAAATAATTCATGCCAAGGGTTGTGGGCTCTGCTAGAATCCATCCGTTATTTACTTATCAAAATCAACATTTTAAGAATAAATGGATAATATGTTTCTGACTATAACTAAGTTGATAGTAAAAACTAACTAGATTGAAACTTAGGGTTCTATTAATACTTAAAACTGAATATTCTCTGTTATATATTGGCTGTTAAAGGAGTAAAATAAAACAATATATATTATAAAATTGTCAAAATCATACATTAATGCAATGCTTCACTTAATATTTTCAATTTTGAAAATCTAAAACATTAAAAACTGTTTTTTATTCATTGTTTTGCTGTAATTTTATTTAATTTTCTTTAAATGTATCTTTTCTAATTTTTCCTTGCTGGTTTCCTATTGGTTATTAATATTATTAAGTTATAAGAACTAGTTCATAAAATTTTCAAGTTCTCATGTAATTTATTTGTTGTATCTATATTTTCATTAGATTTTAGAAATAAAGTTATTTGGATTACTGGAGCATCTAGTGGTATTGGAGAATATCTTGCATACAGTTTAATTAAGCATCATGCGAGACTTGCTTTGTCTGGTGTAAATGTGGAAAGATTGGAAGCTGTCAGAAATCGGTGTTTGAGTAAGTATTTCGCATGATAATTTCTTTATAAATGTATCTTATATGGGTATTTTTTTAAACTGTTAGCAAAAATCAATTCAAGTCATTTTAATATCTATATAACAAATTGCATATTAATGATTTTTGGAAAGAGAAAGAAAATTCTTACATCACACACACACAATATTTTCCCCTCAAATCGAAGAATTGATTTTTTTTTCAAATTTTATCCTGGCATTTGGCTTTGA
>BMAU01003929.1:0-90983 GCA_019973935.1 Trichonephila clavipes
AGACGTGGCCTCCCGTACTCACCCGAAAGTGAGCCCCTGAGGGGAAAAGGGGAGAGAGAGAAGGAGAAAAAGATCACTAGAGGGCACCTCGGGGAGCGTGAAACCCGTACTCACCTAAAGAAGGTGAGCCCCTGAGGGGGCCGCTGGTGTGGTAGTTAAAAGAGATGGGTGCCAGCTCAGATATCGTCCTCATCACTTAACCATTGTTCAAAATTTCGAGGTCGTCGCCAAAAAATAGATGAACAGTGAGACTTTAAAATTCACTCACTTCCTTTGCACTTTTTTTTGTTGCAGTTGTTCAGTCCTCAGAGAAAATGTACCTTTTAAAAAATAGACGTAGATTGAAAAAAGTAGAAATTTCTAAAATTACAAAATTCCACAACTATATTAAACGTAGAATTAAAGTTGTGAGCATTTTTTTAAATGTTTGGCAAACAGGAAAAAAAAGTTTTATGTAATTATGAAGTTGTTAAATGTTTGATTTGAATATTGAGTATTTTTTAAAAATAGTAAAAAAACATTTTCGGTAATATTGCATTCCGGAATTCTTGCAAAAATATCAATTAAACTTTTTCGACAGTGAAAATTTTTCACTAAAAAGTGAAATACATTTATTGAAACAACTATTAATTTCTGTATTGCATTGTGTTTGAATGTTAGATTAAAAATATATTTGAAAAAAAAGGGTAAAAATCCTAGAAACTTATTTACACATTCACTTTATAAAATCATTCAAAAAGAAAATAATACTACGTATTAAAAATATATTTCCGAATTTTCTTTTATTTATAAGGTTTTTCATTCCACTGATCTTCAATAAATATTTTTTTAAGAATGAAGAAAAGTATCAGTTGTTATAAAAAATAAAAGCCTGCATTTTAAAACAATTATCTGTAAAAGGTGAAATATCCGATCTTCGCACGAATTAAATTTTAAAAGTATTTATAAGTAAAAAATAACATTTTTTTAATGAGTGCTTATACTGCAATTTCGCTTCACAAAAAGAATGATTTCATAAAAACGTATATTTGAATCTAGCAGAGAAAATTAACATGCCAAAAAAGTAAATAGAAATGAAAGAAGGAAAATATAAATAAAAATTATAACAGAAAAGTACTAACAGTAGTATGTTTCTGCTATGGGAAGTATAAGTGAAAAAACCTGAAATGAATAAAGCAAAAGAAAAAATTAACTATGTGATAAACTGTTTCACTAAAATATTATCATAAATAACATATTAGGAAGCCTTCAACTGGAAAAAAATTAAATTAGTACAAACTAAAATTTTAAAATATAGATAAAATAAGCGTACATAGTAATAAACCTTTAAATTAAAATTTTCTGTAGCATTAAATTAATATTATATCGGGTATGGAAGTAATACTATCTAACATCTATATTATATTTAAGATAAAATTTAATTTAATATAAAACCAGAAGGCATACCGGAGGAGCATAGGAGTATAGGGATCGACAGCCTACCACAGAACAGCCTCAGGAGAAGGAGCCTCAGTTTTGAAGCAGTAGATGGAGATCCGGCAGATAGGAGTACAAAAAAATCAGGTTGTATTGTCCTTTTTTCGTTTCCTTGCTGACAAGCAATCAGGTGTTTTTGCATTACCAAGTCAAGATTTTTTTTAAATATCTTAGCTGTACAAGAGTTAACCCTAAGATGTGTGCATTTTTCAAATCAGAAGAATGAACTCTGGTATATTAATTTTTTCCGAAAGGTGGAAACAATTGTTTGTGGACATTAGTTTGCCATTTCTGACTTGAAGGTTCTGCGGTAATATCTAGCAGTGTTTTTTATATATATTGTAAATTGTATGTATGTCTGTATATCATTAGATTAAGCCTATGTATATGTATATTTTTATTTCGCATCTGGTGGCTTGGGACGTGGCGTAGTTAGGCGATACTAACGATAACGTTAAAAAGCGCAGCACGCATGGTATGGGAGTTTTTTTTAAAGAGCCAGATGCATTAATTGATGTATTGTAAAATGGTATGTGAAATGTAAAAATGTATTTGTGCATAATGTTCATGTTTTTTTCTTAGAAAATGTTATTAAAAGAGTTCTCATTGCAGGGAAGCTGACCCTGATCATTGTATAGAAAGTAGTGAGATGTCTATAAAGCAAGAAAGTATATTAAAATACCTAAGTAGTTAAGTAACGCACACGGCCAGGTGTTTCCACTCATGTGGTTTTTTCCTCCGTCCGTAGCTGGAATTGGGTGTACTGTAGGGAATTTTAAGTATGTAAATGTCTACGTCAAACTTTAATAATAAGCAATTTAAAGCGGAGCTTGTAGTATTCATTCTTTTATTTCCCTTAGCTTAGGAAACATCTTAAAATGCCAGATAGTTAGGTATATTAAATTCTTAAAGACTAGAAGTTCAGTTTTTTTGGAATATCGTTACGTAATTTATTTCACATAAGCCATTTTAGACCTTCGAATAAACCCCGTTTTCTTCTTGGAAGGGCTTGTGACGAATTTATCACTAATACTCTTCGGCGTCTTTGGGGATTGTAAATTCGCGTATATTTCCAACCAGCTCCAAGAGGAGGAAACGGGATATGCAAATGAATCAAAGTATATAAGGAGAGTGTTGTAGGTTAGCGGAGAAGGCTATTGAGCCAAGAGATACAGAGACGGAGCGGTAAGAAGATTCAAGTTGATTGCATGATTAGTTTCTGGCTGATTGTCAGGCAGAGATCTAAATTCCGAAAGTTGAGCCGACTGGAAAGGAGTGAAGTAGTAAAAGTCAGGTGATATTTAAACTTCATGTATCGGACAATAAGAGTAAATAAATAATAGAGTTAGTGGAAAGTTAATGATTGCTAGTAATTCAAATTGCGTAGATTTCTCGGTCATCTTATTCCGGTAAACCCGCTCGATGTTGAGTTTAGTAGTTGATTAGTATCGTATTTCGTGATTTAATTTAATAGTAAAGTTCAATCCCATTGACGTAGACATATTGATTCATCTTTGTATTTAGAGGGTTGATAATTGATTCAAGTGAATAAATATTATTTGTTATTGTAAAAATGTCGCCTGGTAGTTCTTTGCCTCAATTCAATCTTAGTGTCCAGGGTGGAACCCAGGGGGGTTCTCACAAGGTTTATGAATGTAAAATTTGTTTTATGTGGTTTATAAAGAGTTTATTGAAAGGTGAACCTCTGTGTAATGAATTTTCCTTATAATGATTTTTCTTCGGGATTTAGCAACTTCGTTAAATAAAGGTCCGAATGTAGTTAAATACATAATTTCAAACATACGCATTTTCTCTTCATGATTATCATTATTTGGTTTTAATGTCTGTAATAATATTACAACTAATATATATATATAATGTTTTAAGTGCATATAAGATTTAAAATATTATTTAATAGAAATAAAATTCTCAATTTAGTATTTAAAGCAATAACTTACATGGCAATTAACTCTGAATAATTTAGATATAAATACAGGATTGTACTACTGTAAAGTAGTACATTTATAACGCAAGAGCGACCAACGAAATTTTTCTTTGAAAGGGTAAAAAAAACTTTTCCATATTAGGTTTTAGATGTAGTACTGCTGCTTGGCTTGGGACAGGCAGTAGGCGAGATGAAACTATGCTTCGCCTGGGACATACTCGAGCTCAACGGCATGTAGTGGGTCTTAAGTTTACCCTTCCTTTCCAAATTGCTATGTGACCCAAGCCAATCTTGCCCACATCATTGCTTGTATTGGTTGCCATAAGAGCCAGCTGCTCTCAAGTCCTGCTAGAGTTCATCGTTGCTTAAAAACGTCAGGGATTATGAATTTGATCAAGATGTTTCTGTTGATAAAGTGGGATAAGAAACAACATCAGATATACTAATAGCTGCATGGTCCAGCGTGGCACGGGCTTTCTCTACTTCTATAAATTTTCCCTTCCCTTCACAAAATCAGCAACTTACACAATATTCTTTTTAAAAATTACTTTATTTTTTTTTTCTCTTTCCGCTTAGCCAGGCGTTGCTCGGGCTGTTACCGAGAGTATAACTCAAGAATGCTTGTTTCAAAATTTTTACCGCTTCTTTTTTTTTGTCAGACAGGTTTTTCACCAACATTTTTTTGAATGCATAACATATTGTCATGGAAATTTCTTTCTCGCTATCAGCCCTTTCAGGTGTGTGTGTGTGTGATTTCTACATTAACGTCATTACAAAATTCTCGTGGTAATTTTCCACAATTAATTATTACTGCCCTTTTAAAATTTTGGCCACCGCTGAAGACCCGCTGTTAAGAGGAGCAATGCACGTTAAATTTGTCGAGAGCTTAAACTCCTAGCGTTGGTGTAGTATGGTATTTAGGAGAGATGGGTTCCAGCTCAAGTCTCACCCTCGTCACTTGACCATTGTTCAAAATTTCGAAGTACGTCACCGAGTAGGTGAACAGTGCGACTTTAATATTTAGTCACTAAATTTGCAATTTTTTAGCCCCAGGAAACAAAAATATACCTTTTTTAAAAAAATATTTGTATATTGAAAAAAGACAAAAAAGTAGAAATTTTTATAATGACAAAATTCCACAACTGTGTGTATTAAATGTTGAATTAAAATTGTGAGCATTTTTTGAAAGTATAGAGCGTCCTAGCGTTGGTGTAGTGTGATAATTACGAGAAATGAGTGCCAGCTCAAGTATCATCCTCGTCACTTGACAGTGGTTCAAAATGTCGAGGTGCGTCGTTAAGAGCTCTCGAGTGGGACTTTAATATTCCCTCACTCACTCTGCAACGTTTTAGCCCCCGGAAACGAAAATGTACCTTTTTAAAAATAGATGTATGTTGAAAAAGAGAAAAAAAGTAGAAATTTTTATAATTACAAAATTTTACAACTATATTAAATGTTGAATTACAACTGTGAGCATTCTTTGAAATGTTCAATGCACGGGAGAAAAATTTCATGCTATAATTTTTATAAATGAATAAGTTATAAAAAAATCGAATTTGATAAGTAGTTATTAAATATATAAAATGTGAGCATATTTTAAAAATTCGTAAAAATAAGTTTTCGGCATTTTATTTTTTAAATCATTGACTCTAAAAGATCAAAGTAAGAGTTTCTTAAAAATCATTTTCATTTAAACGCATCGATATTGAATCATTTTAGAAAAAATCGTAAAATATGGAAAGCATCGTTGTTTTGTAAAATATAAATATATACTGTATTGTGTCGAAATAAATTATTTTTCCAATTACAAAATTGCAGGCGAACTTATTAAACGCGCAAATAAAATTTTGCTTATTTTTTTAAAATCATAAAAAATAAGCGATTATGTTGTTTCGAACCCGGGTACAATCGGTAGTAATCAAGCGCTTCACCAAAAGCGCCACGAAATTCTCGGAAATAGGAGTTAAATGACCTATAAATTAAAGAAACGAGATATTCATATTCGCCAAATCTGTTGATTTTTATTATTTAAAAGGATGTTCTTTTCTAGTGTAACCTTTCATCAAACGTGACGTGCACAGTCATTTGGCACCAGACCTTTGGCTATTGTCAATTTGCGCTCTTTGTTAAAAGTTTTAATTTTTTTGAGGGTTTCATTTTTAAGTTAATGCCTTCAAACTTCATATATCGATTGCGAACTACGGCAATTTTTAAACAAAAAATGAAAAAAAAAATACTACATTGCGTGTGATAACTCTCGCAATGAGGGGAAAAAACGAAAAAAACATATTTTTTTAAAAAAACCGTAATTTTTAAGCAATTTTTTCAATCTTTGTACAGGTTACGGATAATATTGTTCTACACACGGAAAAAAGTTTCATGATATTATTTTTATAAATCATGGAGTTATTAAGTATTTAATTAAAATTTTGACTAGAACTTTTTTAGTGTAGAATATCATTTCACTAACTTGAATAACATTCAGACGGAGTGATTTTGGAATCATTTTCATAAAAACGTATCAATTTTGACTCATTTTTGAAAAAACGGTAATTTTGTAAAATAAACTATACCGTATCAGGGTGAAATAAATGATTTTTCCGATTCTGTAATTAGTTTTTGTCTGAATCTCATAGAAAAAATTAGATCGTGTGTTAAAAACTAAGGGGATAGTGAATGAGTGAGTGTTTGGGTTTATGGCGCAAGAGCCAAACATGGCTAAGCTGCACCAAACATTCGTTTAAAAACATTAAAAGTATAAAATTTCTAAAAATTTAATTAAATTTTAGTTAAAAAAGGTAAAATAGAAATTATACATAAAAAGGTCAATACGAACAAACTTTAAAACAGACTGGTGGGGGAATAACTCCACCAATTTTGTATGCATTAATAAAAAGTCATTTTTTAAATCTAGACTGTTAAAAGTAGAGATTTCTGTCATTTTTAATTATTTCTTTAGATGTTTGCTTGGTGTTATGAGATGCGAGTAACCATCTTTTATAATATGTTTAACCCTCTAAGTGGATACCTTCCTCCTGAAAAGTTATTCCGAAAACGTTTCACTCTTATTTTCCTATTCCCTTCAAAAATGCAACAGACTTCAATTCGTTCCCTCTTTTAAAACTTGGGAGGTCGAAAGGGGACAATTTTATGACTTAGTTCGGCGTCTTTGACTTTCGGCGTGAAAACCAGGATAGCAATCGTTTACAGCTAGCTGTTAAGTTGCCTTGGGCAATCTTGTATGAAAACTGTAGTTCTACTCTGTCGTTTTCCCGATAGATTCAGTCACAGTAAAATTAAAACAAAATGTAGGGTAAAAAAAACATGAAATAAATGGCGTAATAAAAGTTGAAAAATAGTTGAATTTTCTTCAAAAAAAATTTATTTTTCTGTCATTTTTAAAAATTAAAAAAAAAACATATTTTGGTATTGCGATTTGAACCAGAAAAAAGCATCCTGTATTCATTTTTGAATATGAGAGTAAGAAAACGCGCTCACTTTCCTGTTTTTAAAAAAAGTTATGAGGTAAAAATAGTAAAGGTCCTACCTTTTTTTTTTAAAACAATAAGACAATAAATGGTGCATATTTATGAAACAAAACAGATCTTTCTCTATTCAATTATATTTTTAATTTAAAATAACATAAAAAATGATTTCAATACTTTTAATTTATTTAAATTTAAAGCATATAAATGATATTTTTATGTTAACTGAATATTTTTCAGAAAAAATTTAAATTTTCCTTCCTAGTGTTCTCTTTTTCGAACTTCTTGTATTAAATAAAAATTCCTTTTTTACATCGGCATTTGTGATGGACATAACACACATTCAGTCAATAATTTTTAATTTAAATGAGTGATATACTTCTTCAAATGCGCACACACATGACAGTACTTCTAAACACTTTCTACTCAAGTTAAATTTCTTACCTTTCTGTTTCTTTCATTACAAGGAAAAATGTCACACATCGATAACTACATTTTCACACAATTCAGTCATTACAAATTCTATTGTGAGAAAAGTTCTCCCTAATTAATTTTGTCTTTCAAAACAGTACACTTAAAACAATTTTGTTCAGTGAAGTTAACCGACAGTTCCACAATGTATTCATACCAAATTTTAAAAACAAATTTAACACTTGGAAATGCATCCTGTATTAAATTTTTCAGTATACACAAATATTTCCTGCTGTAGGGAAGATATAGTATGAGAGATGTGGTGTGCGGTTGTGAAAGAATGTTTTCGTACGTGTAGACTATTTTTGAAAATTTAAATATCACTGAAGCTGATCATATAACTGCAAATGAGCCTTATTTTAATGTGTGCTGGTATCAAAGTAAAACACTTTACAATATTAAACAGCCTATGGGTTTATACTCAATATCAAACTATTCGCAAAATGTGTGTGGCTTACAACTTCTATTCAAATTGTAAAGAAACTGAAATATAAATATATCTTACTGCAGTCAAAAATATTCATAATATGTAAAAAAAAAATATCCTATTCCTCCACTTATTTCAGTACATTTTAAAAACTGTAGCTGAATGCAATTTTTTATATTTATAAACGAGGCATAAAAGCTCACACAGTCGTAAAAATGTCTTTATCATTTTTAAATATACTACTATAAAACGTATATGGATTGTAAGATCAGTTGTAAAATCCTAAAAGCTTTTAGAGCTAAAAACATGTAATTTTGGATTGATCAAATGTTTATTATAATACACAAATATACATGTTATTAAGCAAATACATTTGAAAAATCAAACTTCCTTCTGAAATAAACGTAATTGAAAGAAAAATGTTTAATTCCAAATGAGTGGAAATACATGTTTATCTAAGGGGTATCCCCAAAGTGAGGATAATCCTCAAACTTAAGAGTCAAACTCAGTAGCACAACAATCCATGAGGGCCAGGAACTACTGTGCCCATCATAATACACGTGACTATTGGACGCTGAGGTGCATGAACAGATGTCCCGATTTGGTGGTCTGTCGGAAGAGAGACCTTCAGTGTTTAAGACCCGAAGCAAGCTTGGTACTAATTTATCAACCCAATATAGCGGGGATGAAAGGCAGAGTCGACCTTGCGCAGTCCGTTAATAGAACCCCAGACCTGTGGTGTGGAAGCACTATACACTACCACTCGATCCTATTCGGTGAAAAATAAAATTAATGTTAGAATCTTATATAAATCCCTAATGAATGAGGGAGTCCAAACTTTTTTTTTCATGTAAACTGTTTAGACGGAAATGGTTAATTATGAACATTTCACAAGTTGCATAAACTAAAATTAACCGTTATAGTTTACATAAATTTTTAAGGGTGCAAATGGTGTATTTCCGCTGCACGAATTAATTTTAAAAGGAATACGGTTACGAAAAAGTAGTACAAATCTATCTAAAATAGGGTTGGTTACCTTACATATTGTCAAACACAACAATGTATTGGAAGCCAATTCCACAATTCGTTGTTATAAAAACGTATGGAAAATTACAAGATTTATTTTTGCATTTGTAATTTATATTATATATATATATATATATATATATATATATATATATAATTTTTCTTGGGAACTTTAAAAGCTAGAGCGGCATACAACAAAACCACGGTTCTCTCTCTGTTTTTCCAGATCGCCCCTGACTAAGCCGGCTCTGCCATAGTAAGTGAAAATGCCGGATTTTGTTTGTCAAGATCATTTTATAGCAGACTGCATTTTTCATGTATTTTAGATGGTCGTTTTATATTTTCTACGTCAATATCTTAATGTCTGAATTTAAAATTACATAAAATTCTTGACATTCTCATCAATGACCATGATAATTTTTATTAGTATATGAATGTGTCATCAAACGATTACATGACTAATATTAACATTATTTTAACCATTTAATTAATATTAAGTATAACATATCGCACACAAATTTTCTGAATTTTAAAACAAATATTTCGAAAACTACTTCAGATATACTCAAAATTCTTCATTCCTACGCTTTAGCTTCTTAGTTTTGCTTCTCTATGTAAGAATTTATTGTAATTGTATATTCATCAATTTTTTTAGTATATTTTTTGCTTTTAGCATGCACTTTTCAACTGAATTGTATGAAATCTTCGAAATATATTAAAATATACGAAAGAAGCTATATAATAAAATTTGAAATTTTTATTATACTCAAACAATTGCTAAAACTTATGGTAAATAATTTTTAACTGCGTGATGCATTTTTTTTTCGAAATTTCAAATGGAATTTCTAACATAAAATTTCTAGCTTTATACGGTCGAGATTTCAAAAAAAATATCCAGATTTTATTACTTATTCAGTTAGCCTTTAAAAAAGATAAATGTTGAGGTATTTTGTATAAATAGATATTTTTGAACAATAATTCGAATGTTTTTGAATAGCTCGAATTTAAAATTCGATTTTTATGTTTTATATGCATACATGTCTACTGTAAATGTTTCCGTATATTTTTGATTACCATTTATTCAATCATTCAAGTTATTAAAAAAATGTGTGAAAATCTTCATTCATGTTCTCTTTGATGTAAACTGAAGTTGAAGCACTTAAAATTCAAATATAATTCGGTGTATTTTAACAATATATAACTAGGCACTGTACTTAAACTTCCCTGAACACTTGGGCTTTGAAATCTAAAAAAAAACTAATAAATCTCAGTTTTTTTTCGTTATTATTTTTATGAAAGTGTAAGAAAATGTTTCAAATGATTTGATGAAGTTTAAATTTATTCATTTTTAGTGGTTGGAAAATTGAAAAGATTTCAAATTTTAAAGAGTTTGGTGTTTTATAATTTTTTTCGGTATCTTATAATAAAATAATCATGTTTCAAAAACTGAAAGCTTTGATTAAAATAAGAAAAATGAAGCGAAAGAATATACTTAAAAAAAGATAATTTGTCTAACTATATAAAATAGCAGATTGCACTGACACACGCCCCAACTTGTTACAGTTTCAAATTAATATGAAACCAAAAGGGAATTGTAACATATTTTACTTATGCGTTGGGACTTTTCAAAACTTTTAAAATACGATGTAACGAATAAACACTTCCTAGGGTCTAAAGAAATTTCCCCTCGATTTTTTACGATTGCCCCAGGGTCAAAACACGGGGTTTCCTGCGAGCCATAAAACTTCCCCTCAGTGTCCTGCTGTGTTGCGTCCACCGTCCCCAATTATCTTTCAAGATGTTAAACCTTTAAAAGGGGGAAAGGATTTCAGAAAAGTGCGGCTAATCCGCTTTTGAAAACGTTACTTGAAGGCAGAAAAATCAGTGCAGTCCATTTTCGAAGCAACTTTACACTGACGGAATTTTCCGTGCTATCCGGTTAGAGGGTTAAAATGTTCTTCCGTACATCGTACACAATCATGTCCTCGTCTTCTGAGGTATAATGTACGTAGCTTTTCTTCGGCTCAAGTGGGGATATTTTTATTTCAATTTGCGGCTTCTGTTCCTTCGTGTGCTTTGTTCTAAGCTTATAGTTTTTATTTACAACTTTTGACATAGATGGTGGACTAGGGGATGAGGTAGGAGAAATATCAAGCAGAGGAACAGATGGCTGGATTTGAGCTGATAAATTTTCCACTCCATCAGGAGTGGAAGGTAAAATTACAGATGGTGTGGATGAGGAAGATGTTGCAGGAGTAGATAAACAATTAGACATGGCTAGAGCAGAATTTGTTAAAGGAATAGGTGGTTGAGATTCTGATGACAATGTACCCGTGACAGAAGATGTGGATGGTAAGAGTTGTGCCTGAGTTGATGCAGAGGATTTAGTAACTGCAGGGACTGAGGAAGATATAGTTGACTTCGGAACGGATATTAATTGCTGCAGTAATTTTAAAGGTTTTTGATTTGATTTGATTTTTGGTTTTATTGGCGCAAGAGCCGATTTCGGCTATACTGCGCCAAACATTTGTTTTATATATAATTTCCACAATTTTTTTTTTAAAAAAAAACAGTTAAAAATGTAAGTATAAAAATTCATGAATAAATGTTACATTTAATTAAAATGGCAAAAGTGTGAAATAAAAATCATAGAAAATAGTTTAAAATATTAACCATTATATCTTGGTCTAAAACGCGATTGAAATTCAGAGTGTAAATTTTAATTTCTGCGATTTCTAGTAGGTGTCAAGAAATGGGAATAACCAGACCGAACATGATCATCCATTAATTTTTCATCTACATTGTATATAATCATATCCCCCCACCCTCTTCTGAGTCATAATGAATGTAGCTTTTCTTGGGTGTGTGAGGGGTCATTTTAACTTCAATTTCTGCCTTTTGTTCCTTTGCACGCCTTTTTCTATTTTATGAGTTTCGTTTTAATCTCTTTGAAATTTTGGAAGTATTAGAGGGTTCATTATTGGATAGAGTAGCTTCTGATTCTGAGAAGGAAACTGATGGCTGAATTTCAGTTGATAGTGCTGCAAATTTATTGAAAGTTGTAGGAAATAAACGTGTATCGGTTTTTAAAGATGAAGCGGAAGTATTTAAGCTATTGCCAGCGGAAGAAGTAGTAGTAGAAGTAAGAATGGGTATATATTGGTAACAAAGCCTCTTTTTGTATTGTTGGTAATATTGCAGATGTGGAAGGAATGGTGATGGAAGGTAGGTCATTAGATATAGGAATTTTAGGAATAGGTGTGGCTGGGATTTTGATATTGTAGAAATCGAAAGTAAGAGGTGTGCTTGAGTGGAAGAAGATGATGTAGAAACTGTAGGTATAGGTGTTGTTTTATTTTGTTTCGAGTTGGATGAGGCTGGTTGAAGCAACTCCAAAGGTGGACACTTTATCTTTGGTATAGTTTCATGAGTCTGTGTAGAAGAGGATGATACTGATGATTTAGCGGCCTGGGAGTAGGTCATTGTTAATGAGTGAGTGAATGTTGGGAGTTATTGGCGCAAGAGCCATTTTTGGCTAAACTGCGCCAGACATTCGTTAAAACATTAAAAATATAAAATAACCAAAAGGTTTGATAAAATTACAATTTAAAAAAGGTAAAATCCCACATTTTAAGTATAAAAATAATTTTCAAATTAAGAATACAGAGATAAGCGGGGGAAGTCCCCACGAAATCTGATAAATATTAAAAAAGGGTTATCTTCTGCTTAAGGTTGGTGTTAAAAGCAATGATCCCCTGAAAAAAGTCTTCCCATCTTTTCTTACATAATCAGGGTTCGATTCGATTTCATTTTCTTCCACGTCGTATACAATCATATCCTCTTCATCAGTAGAATATTCCACTGGAGCCGGCTTTCTAGGTCTGTGTTGAGCCATTTTTATATCAATTATTGATTTAAGCACACTTCTTTTTTCCTTTTTCTATCCCGAAATTTTGACTTTTTTTCCAAATTCTGTGTTGAAGCTGCAGAAGGGGGTTGAATACTGGAGTTGGAAGTAGAAGTGGATATGATTGATGAAGATGGTTCGATAGGTGTGAACATATTACTGGTGGTGGAAAGTAGAGTATCAGACACGGGTATAAGGTGCGGAGGCTCTGATATTGTAGCTGCTATAGAAGATGTGGAAAGTAAGAGGTCTGCCTGAGTGGCAGACGACAATGTGGAAACTGAATTAGACTTATCTGGCTGCGGAACGGATAGTAAAGGTTGAAGTAATTGCAAAGGCGGGCATTTAATTTGTGTAATATTTTCGTCAGTTTGGGTTGTGCTGGTAACAGTTGAAGGTTTGGCAACTTGGGCGTAAGTTTGGGATAACTGCGGTGCTATTAATTTTCGGGCTTCAAGGTATGAAATATTTCTATTGGTTTTAATGGCTTGAATTTCTTTTTCAGCTTTCCATTTAGGACACTGTTTTGAGTCAGAGGAGTGAGGCTGTGAACAATTGACACATTTCTGCGAAAGACTGCAATCTGCGGAAGAATGACCAACAGATGCACATCTTGAGCACATCAATTGTCCTCTGCAGGTAGTTTGAGAGTGCCCGAACCTCTGGCACTTGAAACAGCGCAGAGGATTCGGAATGTATGGGGCTACTAAAAGTTAAAATTAAGTGTTAAGTCGGTATAATAGTTGTATCCTTTTTTATTGTTATTCTTCTGACCTGAATGACCCCCTGAGTGGAGAATCCTTCAAGGATTTCTGCTTCAGAGGTGGTCAAAAGGTCAGGTTCAGAGATGACTCCACGGGATGTGTTTAAAGATTTATGTGGAAGTATATTCACAGGTGAATCGAGAAATGTTTTCGCAAGTAGGAAAGACTTTGTCTGCGTGGAAGAACTAGTTTCAACAAGTAGATCACCGGATCGCAATCTTTTAATGGATTTCGGCTCTCCACCTATTCCCTTCAGAGCTTTATGTATTGTAAATGGTGATTTAACAGACATGGCATTGTTAGGCAAGGAAATTAACAAAAATCTTACACGTTGAGCAGTTTCGTCGATTGAAAGGTTGGGCAATACAAGGCCTTTACTCTGGCACAGCAGACTTGGATCCATATGCGTAGAAAAATAAACTTCATTCTGGCGTGCCTCCACCCACCATGGAGTCCAACAAGGGAGGCAGTGTGCCGGTCATCTGGCAAAACCAGGCACGGCGCTTACCTGAAGTACACCCAGAATATAATGCTACAGCATCAGGGCGAGGATCCAACGGGTAAACCCGACACCCCTTATCTGCAGCACTAACCCTACAGCAGTGTCTCTTCGGGGACTCCGAAGAGAGGTACCACCGGCCGATTGACAGGAGCGGGCTCACTCCTGCCACCCGTCTACAGCGAAGCGTGGGCCAAAGGTAATCCCAGGACACCATTTTCCTCTTTACGGGACGCCGCACACGGCAAACATGCGGGTCGGAAAACCAACGTTGTTAGTCAAAAACAAAAATATAATAATCAAAACATGTAAAGAAATCCAAGTAATAATACAAATACCAAAAAAAAAAAATAATCGAAAAAATTAAAGGATGAAACTAATTGAACGCAATAGAAAATGGATACAAAAATGTTAATATCGAGAATAACAACAAATCTAATTAAAACAAATCAATTAGGTTTCTATACATATGTATTTCAAAAGTAGATGTCGGTGTTCTGGACGGGAAAAGAAGAAAAGGGAAATTTGAATGGCAAGAAAAAGGGCCGAAAATAGAGAAGGATCACTAGGGTTCCCCGGGTTCGTGAAGCCCGTGTTTACCAAAGACAGTAAACCCCTAGGGAGAAGGAAAAGATCACTAGGGCACCTCGGGAGCGTGAAACCCGTACTCACCTAAAAAGGTGAGCCCCCTGAGGGGTAGGTCAGTGTTAAAGGTGGGGCTATTAACTTTCGAGCTTCTATGTAAGTTATATTTTTATTAGTTTAAATTTCTTGTATTTGTTTTTCAGCTTTCCATTTCGGGCAAAGTTTTGAATCTGTGGAATGTGCTTGTAAACAGTTGATACATTTGGGTTCTAGGGTACAATCTGTAGAAAAATGCCCTACAGCTGCACACCTAGAGCATGTTAGTTGACCGCGGCAGGATGTTTGAGAATGACCGAACCTCTGGCACTTGAAGCAGCGCAGAGGATTCGGAATGTAAGGACGCATTTTACAATTAAGATATCCAGCTTTTATTGTAGACGGTAGTTTTTGGCTATTGAAAGTTAATATTAAATGCTTCGTTGGGGAAAGTGACGAGTCTTTTTTTATTTTAATTCGTCTGACTTGAGTAACCCCTTGGTCAGAAAGTCCTTCCAAGATTTCTGCTTCGGAGGCGCACAAAAGGTCTGGTTCAGATATGACACCTCTACAGGAATTCAGGAATCTGTGAGGAGTTACTATTAATGGATAGTCTAAAAATATTTTGGCGGATAAGAAAGATTTCGTTTGTAGAGCGGATACAGTTTCTATTAGTAAGTCTCCGGATCGTAACTTCTTAACTGATTTCGGATCTCCACCTATTCCTTTCAGAGCTTTTTGAATAGCAAATGGAGACTTTCGGGACATTTCATGATTTGGTAGTGACAATATTAAAAACCGTGAGTTAGTGGAAATGGTATCTATGTTGATGTTGGGTAAAACAAGGCCTTTACCCGGGCACAAAATTTCAGGATCCATGAAGAGTGAGATATTCTTCATCCTGGAGTGCCTCCACCCACCACGGAGTCCAACAAGGGAGGCAGTGTGCAAGTCATCCGGCAAATACCAGGCACGGCGCTTACCTGAAGTACACTCAGAATATAGTACTACAGTATCAGGCAGAGGATCCAACGGGTAATCCCACCTCCCCTTATCGCCAGCACTAACCCTACAGCAGTTTCTCTTCGGGGACACCCAAGAGAGGTACCACCAGCCGATTGACAGGAGCGGGCTCACTCCTGCCACCCGTCTACAGCGAAGCGTGGGCCAAAGGGAACGCAGAGGTATCCCTAGGCCAACAATCTCCTCCAAACGGGAGGAGCGTGGGCCAAAGGGAACGCAAAGGATCCCCAGAACACCATTTTCCTCCTTACGGGACGCCGCACACGGCAAACATGCGGGTCGGAAAACCAACGTTGTTAGTCAAAAACAAAAATATAATATTCAAAACATTTAAAGAAATCCAAGTAATAATACAAATACCAAAAAAAAAAAAATCGAAAAAATTAAAGGATTAAACTAATTTAACGCAATACAAAAATGTTATTAATAACGAGAATAAAAACAAATCTAATTAAAACAAATCAATTAGTTTTCTTGACATATGTATTTCAAAAATAGTTGTCTGTGTTCTCGACGGGAAAAGAAGAAAAGGGAAATTTGAATGGCAAGAAAGAGGGCCGAAAATAGAGAAAGATCACTAGTGTTCCCCGGGTCCGTGAAGCCCGTGTTTACCAAAGACAGTAAACCCCCAGGGAAAAGGAAAAGATCACTAGGGTACCTCGGGAGCGTGAAAGCCGCACTCACCTAAAGAAGGTGAGCCCCCTGAGGGGAGTAATTTTAAAGGTGAGCAAACTATTTTCGTGATGGTTTCATCAGTTTGGGTTGTTGATATTATAGTTGATGGCTTGGCAGCTTGTGCATAAGTTTGGGATAATTGTGGGGTTAATAATTTTCTTGCCTCTAAATATGATATATTTTTATTTATTTTCATTTCTTGGATTTGTTTTTCTGTCTCCCATTTCGGACATATTTTTGAATTGGCAGAATGAGGCTGTGAACAATTAACGCATTTCTGCTCCAGACTGCAATACGTGGAGGAATGCCCTACAGTTGCGCATTTAGAGCATGTCAATTGTCCACGGCAGGCAGTCTGTAAGTGTCCAAACCTCTGGCATTTAAAGCAGCGCAGAGGATTCGGAATGTATGGAAGGATTTTGCAATGTAAATAACCAGCCTTTATAGTTTTAGGTAGTGTAGGGCTATTGAATGTTAATATAAAATATTTAGTTTGTACAGTACTCGCATGCTTGTTAATCATTATTCTCCGAACCTGAATAACACCCTGATCAGAAAATCCATTTTTCCGGTTCAGGAGGGTACAACAAGTCAGGTTCAGAATTAACACCGCCACATGAGATCAGAGTTTTATGTGAGCTTATTATTAAAGGTGAATTCAAAAACGTTTTTGCGAGAAGAAAAGACTTAGTTTTCAATAAGTAGATCCCCGGAACGCAATCGTTTTACTGATTTTCGGTTCACCACCTATTCCTACGAGAGCTTTCTGTATTGCAAGGGGCGATTTCTTCGACATCTCATTATTTTCGAGTGAAAGTAGTAAAAATCTGCCAGTCGTTAAAACTTTGTCAATGTTTAGAGTGGGTAATACAAGACCTTTACCCGGGCACAGCCGACTTGGATCCATAAGTACGCGTATACAATTGCGTCCTGGCGTGCCTCCACCTACCACGGAGTCCAACAAGGGAGGCAGTGTGCCGGTCATCTGGCAAAAAAACCAGACACGGCGCTTACCTGGAGTACAATCAGAATATAATGCTACAGCATCAGGGCGAGGATCCAACGGGTAAAACCGACACCCCTTATCTGCAGCACTAACCCTACAGCAGTGTCTCTTCGGGGACACCGAAGAGAGGTACCACCAGCCGATTGACAGGAGAGGGCTCACTCCTGCCACCCGTCTACAGTGAAGCGTGGGCCAAAGGGAACGCAGAGGTATCCCTAGGCCAACAATCTCCTCCACACGGGAGGAGCGTGAGCAAAGGATCCCCAGAACACCTTTTTTCTCCTTACGGGACGCTGCACACGGCAAACATGTGGGTCGGAAAACCAACAGTGTAAATCGAACACAAATAAAGAAATTTAATCAAAATATTTAAAAAATCTAAGAAAAGGAAACCCAACTAACGCAATACAAAATGTAAACCATAATATGTTAGTAATAAAACGGAAGTTTTTTACTAGAAAAAAACAAAATTTTAACAAAGTAATATAGGTCTGTGGTCTGGACGGGAAAAGAAAAAAGGAGAAATGGGATGACTAGAAGTAGGGTCGAAAAGTGAGACGGATCACTAGAGTTTCCCGGATTCGTGAAGCCCGTGTTTACCAAAGATAGTAGACCCCTTGAGAAAAGGAAAAGATCACTAGGGCACCTCGGTATTGCGACACCCGTACTCACCTGAAGAAGGTGAGCCCCCTGAGAGGAAACGTAGGGGATAAAATTTTTTGTCCACCCCCTTGTTTTTCATTCTAGTTGGCAGAAGAAGCAACATGCAGGAGTAAAACAAAGGTTTTTAATTAATGTCTTGTTAACTAATTACAATATCGGAACATAAATGGTAAAATTGGATTCTTCGAATCATTTCCAAGCTTTTGGTACCTTTGGCGAATTTCTGCGTAGTGCGGTTCGTGAGAAAATAAATGTACATACAAACATACAAAGGTACGTACACACATTTGTTTATCTATTAATTTTAATAGTGCAGATATAAAAACAATTTTATGAAAAAATTAGAAAAACAGGGGGAAATTGTAATCAGCAGCTTTGTCATACTGTTCAATTAAGTAATATATATTTTAAGTAAATTACTTTTAAGTAATAGGATAATATTATTATGTTATTTTTCCTTTCTCTAATTTTTTAGTGGAACAGGTTGCAAAAGGATATTTAATTAAAGGTTTATTTGCTCCATCATCCATTTCTAAATGTACAAATTTTGTTAGAAAAAAAAGTCTAGTCTATGTTGCTCTCTATCATATCCATCACATCTAGTATTCTCGTGAACGTCTGCGTCAGTCTGGGCAACCTATCGAACGTCTGCGCCAAACATGTGAAAATGCTGTACCTCGTACAATTAAAAACAATCCTGGTCAAATCGATACATCTATAGCTACCGAATCTATCTTGAATGTACATTTTATAAATTGTGTGTTAGCTGTAATTCACGGTATTAAGTATTTACAGCAGTAGATTACTCACTCATTACCCCAACACTCACTCACTCACTCGTTTATCAGTTAGAAAAGAACAAATGCATTCCTCTATTTCAGAGTGGCTTCCGTAAAGGAAGATCCACTCTCGACAATATTATTACACTAGAATACAAAATCAGAAACGCTTTTGTCCGGAGGAATCATTTAGTTTCTATCTTTTTCGATATCGAGAAGGCATATGATCGTACTTGGCGCTATGGGATACTTGGCACTTTATTTCATTTTGGATTAAGAGGCAATTTGCCTACTTTTATTAAGAATTTTTTAAATCTTCGTACTTTTAGAGTGAGACTAGGTGGTACTCTCTCTGCTCCTTTTACCCAAGCCCCTCAGGGGGCTCACCTTCTTTAGGTGAGTACGGGTTTCACGCTCAAGAGGTGCCCAGTGATCTTTTCCTTCTCCCTAGGGGTTTACTGTCTTTGGTAAACACAGGATTCACGAACCCGGGGAACCCTAGTGATCCTTCTCTATTTTCGGCCCTCTTTCTTGCCATTCAAATTTCCCTTTTCTTTTCACGTCCAGACAACAGACCCACATTGGACACTGAAATTTGTTCTAACTTCATTTTTTTTCTGGTAAAAAAATTGATATTTTTTACTACCGTGTTATGGTTTATATTTTTTATTCCGTTCTTTTCCTTTGATTTTCTAAAATTTCTTTTAATATTTTGATTTTGTTGCTTCTTTCATGTTCGATTATTGATTTTGTTGCTTCTTTTATGTTCGATTATTGCTTTTTTTGTGTTCAACTTATTATCTTTATTTTTCTGCCACGAAGTCCTGTGGCAGACCAGGACTGAGTGGAATGAAGTTGTGTCTGATGTTTTTTCACTATTGGTATGATGACACAACGGACTGCTCCCTGGGAAAACTGGCACTTGGAGCGGGGTTTTGAACTTTTGAGGACCTTTGGACTAGTGAGGTGGGGTCTTAGAGGAAGCGGCCATGTAGAGGGTACAGGAAAAAAGCTGAGTTTTTCGTCTCAGGCCGCCAGATAGTACAGGAGCCCGGGACAGCCTAACCAGCATGTCCTGGCTGCTCTATCAGCTGGTGTATAATCCCGCCTGTCTTGTAGTTCCAGGTGGTGCCCGGATGGGGTCCTGCATTGCAGAGCGGGGGGCTCTCCCGAGGCCACTTTTACTTTTAAAACATATATATTTTTACAATTATACGACTTTCATTTTCACAAGTGTTTGGCGCAGCTTGGCCAAAGTTGGCCCTTGCGCCACTAAACCCCACATTTACTTCACTTCACTCCCGAGGCCACTACTGGTTGCTGAATCTAGGGCAAGCCCTGCCAAACTGATCTTCTGATAATCAAAAGGAATTCTCCTCCTCCTTTCTAAAAAAAAATTCAAAATAAGTCAAAACAAGAAAAAAATTCAAAACACATCTTTTGAAACCCCCATCCCACCCTTCCCAACGCATGATGCGCATGTATTACGTACTCGCAACATTGATACTCTTTCTACACATACTCGAATTTTATTAATTTCACTTCCGAACAATACCATGTCAAAAATATCGCCTTTCGCTATTCATAAAACGCTCATCGGAATAGATGGAGAACCGAAATCAGTAAAACGACTGCGTACCGGGAATCTACTTATTGAAACCATGTCTGATTTACAAACGAAGTCGTTTCTTCTCGCCAAAACCTTTTTCAATTCACCAGTAACTGTAAGTCCTCATAAAACCCTAAACTCATGCAGAGGTGTCATTTCCGAACCTGACTTGTTGAGCACTCCTGATGCGGAAATACTTGAAGGTTTTTCTGATCAGGGTGTCATTCAGGTCAAGCGAATAACAATAAAAAGAGATTCGAATATTATTCCAACAAAACATATCATTCTTACTTTCAATAAACCGAAACTACCTACCACTGTCAAAGCTGGATATCTGAATTGTAAAATCCGTCCTTATATACCGAACCCTCTGCGCTGTTTTAAGTGCCAGAGGTTCGGACACTCTCAAACTGCCTGCAGAGGACAATTGGTGTGCTCTAGATGTGCATCTGTTGGACATGCCTCCTCAGATTGCACTCTAGAGCAGAGATGCATCAATTGTTCACAGCTTCATTCCTCAGATTCAAAATTATGCCCAAAGTGGAAAATCGAAAAGCAGATACAGGAAATAAAAACAAATAACAATATTTCTTATCAAGAAGCACGTACATTAATAGCACCGCAGTTATCCCAAACTGACGCCCAAGTTGCCAAATCCTCAACTGCTACCAGTACAACTCAAACGGACGAAAATATTACACGAATTAAATGCCCGCCTTTGCAATTACTTCAACCTTTATTATCCATTCCGCAGCCAAATACCCTTCAATTACTTCAGTTTCCACATCGTCGTCTACCACTCTGGCAAACCTTTTGCTCTCCGCACCTTCAATAAAACCAACCACAAAAATTGCATCTGGGTTACCTAAACCAATTTCTTCTGCTACTGCCACTGGCAATAGCCTGAATACCTCTGCCTCATCTTTATCAGCTGAAACCCGCACTCTTATAATATCTAATAAATCTGCTGCGGCGCGCGCGCGGCTTTCAACTGAAATTCAACCTTTACCAGAATCTGACCCTACTGCATCCAATGGTGAACATTTTAATGCACCTGAAGTCCCACAGTGTGCAAAACGAAATTCAAGAAATTGAAGAAAGCGCCCAAAAGTACAGAAAGCAGAAATTAAAATCCAAATGGCTCTACATAGACCTCGAAAGTCAACATCTACAAAGTCAACAACTGATGAGGACGATATGATTATGTATGATGTGCAGGCGGAGGAACTAGAGCCAAATCCTGAGGATAAATTTGCCGTGATGGAATGTTTTGTGAACAATCCTAGCGAATATATGCGTGCATTAACTCCCACTGGAAGCGTTCCGGACCGTGGAGCTCTTCCAACTCTCCCTCGATCAACAACCGATTGGAGCCGCCGTCCTTCGAGAAGGCGGTGACGGGAACTTGACCTGTGCGAAGAACGGAAGGCGGTGGTGTTGCGAAAGAAGGGAGCGCGCATACATGGAGGGGTCTCGTTTCAGCTTCGTAACTGTGCTTTCTCTTTTTAAGCCTGCCTGGCCAAGCAGAGATTTCGAAGCGGGGCATTTTGAGAGTTATGCACTCGGCAAAGCCCCTGGGAGGGGGGTGATTTTGAAAAAGAGTTATTATAGAAGGGCTGATTTTGTGGAGGAAAAGGGGAGATGTGGGAAAGCAGAGAAAGAAGCCCGTGCAGCACGCCGGGCCATGCACCTAGCACGCTATTAAAAGTTATTGCTGGAATTTTTTTTTTTCACTCAAGCTCCAAAAGATTGATACACAAGATATAAATTGAGCGTCTGAAATGCAGTCTACGATGCAAAGATTTCAACGGGCAGCTGTTTTCGCAACAGGAACGACAGATTCCAAACTCAGTCCTGTGCTTTTCCAAATACACTGTGGCACTTGAAAGTATCCAAGGTCCCCATCCGTATTGCTAGATTTTAATGCCTCTTAAAAATTTGTACAGCCGAAACACAAACCCTTTGCATTTTATAACGTTATGTTAAAATTTGAATGTTCATAGTTTTTTTGATTTATGCGACTTTGTAAAAGCTGTTCCAATTGAGTCGTTTCGGACGTTTTGCGGGGTCAATAAATAAAAGTTGACTCGCCCTTTCGATAGGGGGTTGTACCCCCCATAAACGTTCATTTGGAATTGTTTATAAAACTAAAAGTATTTTCCTTTCAGATCTGTTTATTTGCTGGGGGGGGTGTTGAATTACTGCACCCATGGAATTCTACTTTCAAAAAAGGCTACCTTTCCCTCTTCGGACGTGTCTGCTTCGTCTTGAACACGATACCACTATCCACAATCCGGTGCGCTTTTACCTGTCGAAAAGTGGGAGCCGCCTTTACTGCCGAATTCGTAGGCCTCGCTTCTAATTATGCAAAATTGTTTCGAGGTGCAGTACGGGAGGGGGTAGGATTTATGTGCAATATGTTGTAAGCAATTTTGGGAAGAGGCTCGCAGGGCATTTGATCGTTTTCGGTAACATTTCAAAAAACACTTTCGAGTCCATAAGCGGTGTAACGCCTCGTACTCGGTCTCTTCCTTGCAGCACGCATTACTTCTTCTGTACTGAAGAGGTGTAATGTAATAACGCTCTAGCAGCAAGAGTTATAGGCCTAGGTATGTGTACATGTATTAAAATCGTGATTCCTTATTATCGAAGTTATTTTGAAGTTGGGCGTCTACTCATTGCGGAAATGGGGGGTCGGTGAACTACGTTGAGCCCAATTGCTTAAAGTGGAAAAGAATTGTTGAAATTTTTCTCGCGGTAGGCATTGCGTGAATGAGTGAGTGAGTGATTGTGGGGTTTATTGGCGCAAGAGCCGATTTCGGCTATACTGCGCCAGACATTTGTTAAAACATTAAAAGTATAAAATCTTTAAAAATAAACTAAGTTACAGGTAAAAAAAAAAAAGGTAAAATCCAAAATTTCTTAAAATTCAATCGCAAATTTAAAAACTGATATTGGTGGGGTATTTCCCCAAAGTTCAAAAGGTACTATTGAGAAAGTTATTTTCGAAGTCTGGTCGGTGTTAAAAGTAATGAACTTTTCCAATATTGCCTACCGTCTTTTTGAACAAGATTAGGACGCTGTTCAAGTTCATCTTCCTCAACGTCGTATGTGATAATATCTTCCTCATCCGTCGTGTAGTCTGTTGGAGCTGGTTTTTTACGTCTGTACGGCGCCAGCTTTATTTCTATTTTTTCCTCATTTAATTTTTTTAGGAGTTCTTTTTTTCGTTTCCTTATTCGTGTTTTTGAATTTTGTTTGGAATCCCGTACAGTACTGGATGTAGAAGGGGGTTGAATATCGTTGGATAAGGAAGTGGAAACGTTTGAGGAAGATTCAATTGGGGTGAACATATTATTGGAAAGTATGTCATTTGACATAGGAATAGGTGGCCCAGGCTGTAAAACTGCAGCTGCTTTGGAAATTGTGGAAGGAAGTAGTTCTGCTTGGGTTGATGAAGATGACATGGAAATAACAGGAGTGGATATTAACTTATTCTGTTTAGGGAAAGATGAAAGCGGTTCGAGTAAATGTAATGGCGGGCATTTTATTTTTGTGATGTTTTCATCTGTTTGGGTGGAATTGTTTACTATTGAGGGTTTTGCAACCTTGGCATAGGTTTGGACTAATTGTGGCACTATTAGTTTTCGGGCTTCAACATATGTTATATTTTTATTAGTTTTTATTTCCTGAATTTGTTTTTCGGTTTTCCACTTCGGGCAAAGTTTGGAATCAGCAGTGTGGGGTTGTGAACAGTTAATACATTTAGGCTCTAGACTGCAATCTGTGGAAGCATGTCCAACAGATGCACATCTAGAGCATGTTAATTGACTACGGCACGAAGTTTGAGAGTGACCGAACCTCTGGCACTTAAAACAGCGCAGAGGATTCGGAATGTATGGGCGAATTTTGCAATTAAGATAGCCAGCTTTTATTGCGGGCGGAAGTTTCGGTCTATTGAATGTTAAAATTAAATGTTTCGTAGGGATAATGGTAGCATCTTTTTTTATTGTAATTCTC
Source organism: Trichonephila clavipes (assembly GCA_019973935.1). Lineage (NCBI taxonomy): Eukaryota > Metazoa > Arthropoda > Arachnida > Araneae > Nephilidae > Trichonephila > Trichonephila clavipes. The sequence goes on from BMAU01003929.1 coordinate 24,397, forward strand.
CGGACTTGAATCACACCCTGATCAGAAAATCCTTCAAGTATTTCTGATTCAGGAGTACTCAGCAAGTCGGATTCAGATATGACACCGCGAGAAGTATTCAGTGATTTATGAGGACATATTGTACCGGGAGAATCTAGAAAAGTGTTCGCTAGGAGAAAAGATTTCGTTTGTAAAGCGGTATGAGTTTCTATTAGTATATCCCCGGATCTTAAACGTTTGACAGTTTTCGGTTCTCCACCTATTCCAATCAGTGCCTTATGAATGGCAAATGGGGATTTTTTAGACATTTCAACGTTTTGTAATGGTATCAACAAAAATCTAACATTTGTAGCAATTTGATCGACATTAGGTTTTTTGGGTAAAACATGGCCTTTACCCGGGCACAGCAGCATTGGATCCATAAATATGCGTACAGAACTTCATCCTGGCGTGCCTCCACCCACCACGGAGTCCAACAAGGGAGGCAGTGTGCCGGTCATCTGGCAAAAAACCAGGCACGGCGCTTACCTGAAGTACACCCAGAATATAATGCTACAGCATCAGGGCGAGGATCCAACGGGTAAACCCGACACCCTTATCTGCAGCACTAACCCTACAGCAGTGTCTCTTCGAAGACTCCGAAGAGAGGTACCACCAGCCGATTGACAGGAGCGGGCTCACTCCTGCCACCCGTCTACAGCGAAGCGTGGGCCAAAGGTAATCCCAGGACACCATTTTCCTCCTTACGGGACGCCGCACACGGAAAACATGCGGGTCGGGTGAGTGAGTGAGTGATTGTTTGGTTCAATGGCGCCAGAGCCAAATTTGGCTATACTGCGCCACACGTTTGTTAAAAGAATAAAACCATGTAAAAATACACATGAAAAATACAATTACATAAAAATAATTATTATATATGTGCATGCCTGCACGCACATATAGAAAAAAAATAAAGTTAAAGTTAAAACATTTGAAAAAGTCAAATTAAATATAAAAATCCAATTCTTCTGATAAAAGCAAATAGGTTTTGGTGGGGTATTTCTCCCACCAAGTCAGATAAAGTTAAATGTGATGAATTAAAAAAGGTGATGCGATAATTATTAAAAACAGGACAATCTATTAAAATGTGATGAACAGTGTAAGAGACATGGCATGAAGGACATTCAGGAGCACGTTCTCCAAACAACAAATGCCTGTGTGTGAAGCGAGTACGGCCAATGCGAAGACGAGTCAATTTGACATCAGTTCTTCGCATTGGCATCACAGGCCATGCTCCTATGACAGGTTTCACAGAGTGCATTTTGTTATCCAACTGCTGACTCCATGATTCCTGCCAGATCTTAAAAATATGATGCATGATGGCGCGCTTCATATCCGATAGCGGAACTGCTAGCGGCAGATGCGTCGTCGCCGACTTTGCCGCGCTGTCCGCTTGCTCGTTGCCTATGATTCCTACGTGACTTGGTAGCCAGCAAAACACGATATCGAAACCCTTGCTGTAGAGTCGACTCGTAATGTCGAGTATTGTACATACCACTGGATGGCAGCGGTCGTGGTAGTTTTCAAGCGCTTCGAGTACACTCATGCTGTCAGTATAGATGCAGTATTTACGGGGCATAGTGGAGTCGATTAATTGAAGTGCACGGTAAATGGCGACAGCTTCGGCAGTGAAAATGCTGCAAGAAGTGTCGAGCCTATAACCGTGCATAATATCTTCAATCACGACTCCACAGCCAACGTAATCTGCACGTTTCGAACCATCAGTGTAGATGGCCGAATAACGACTATACTGACTGCGGTGGTAGGCGAAGACGCGTTGAAAGACGACAGGCGCTACAGTGGATTTACTGTAAGTGGCAAAAGGGTTGATATAATGGAACCGTGGCGTATTCCAAGGTTGGAATAGGAAAAGGTTCCTTTGCTGGATACGCACGTTAGGTAGGTCGAATTCAGAAATATGAAGCTTTATCCTATCCATAAACGGCCGGATGTTAGACGGCCGTGCATCATAAAGTCTCTTCATGCTGGTACTCATATACACATTCTGCAGAGGATGTGAAGGCACGGACAAGATCTTAAAATAAAACGCAAAAGACAGCTTCCTCCGTCGAAGATCTAGAGGAAGCTGATGACAGTTAACATAGAGACTCTGCACCGGTGATGTGCGAAACGCACCCGAGCAGATTCTCAGTGCCATATGGTGGACGGGGTCAAGTTTTTGCAGAGTAGAGTTGCACGCTGATCCGTATGCAACACATCTGTAGTCGATGCGAGAGAGTACGATTGCCTGATACACTCGGGTAATGATGTTCGATCCGCCCCCAAGAGGTGTTTGACAACACCTTCAAGAGGTTTAAAGACTTTTCACACCTCTTCCGCAATTGTAAAATATGCGGAAGGAAAGTCAGCCGGCGGTCGAGTGAGTGAGTGAGTGAATTTGGGGTTTTATGGCGCAAGAGCCAAAATTGGCTAAACTGCGCCACACGTTTGTTAAAATTATAAAAACATGGTAAAAATACACAGAAAAAATACAAGGACATAAAAATAATTATATATGTGCATGCCAGCATGCACATATATAAAAATAAAGTTAAAGTTAAAACATTTTAAAAAGTCAAATTAAATATAAATATCCAATTCTTCTGATAAAAGCAAATAGATTTTGGTGGGGAGATTCCCCCACCAAGTCAGATAAGGTTAAAACAGATTGATGAAAAAAGGTCATGCGATGAGTATTAAAAACGGGACAATCTATTAAAATGTGATGAACAGTGTAAGAGACATGGCATGAAGGACATTCAGGAGCACGTTCTCCAAACAACAAATGCCTGTGTGTGAAGCGAGTATGGCCAATGCGAAGACGAGTCAATTTGACATCTGTTCTTCGCATTGGCATCACAGACCATGCTCCTATGACAGGATTCACGGAGTGCAGTTTGTTATCCAACTGCTGACTCCACGATTCCTGCCAGATCTGAAAAATATGATGCATGATGACGCGCTTCATATCCGATAGCGGAACTGCTAGCGGCAAATGGGTCGTTGCCGACTTTGCCACGTTGTCCGCTTGCTCGTTGCCTATGATTCCTACGTGACTTGGTAGCCAGCAAAACACGATATCGCGACCCTTGCTGTACAGTCGACTCGTAATCTCGAGTATTTTACAAACCACTGGATGGCAGCGATCGTTGTAGTTTTCAAGCGCTTTTAGTACACTCATGCTGTCAGTATAGATGCAGTATTTACGGGGCATAGTGGAGTCGATTACTTGAAGTGCACGGTAAATGGCGACAGCTTCAGCAGTGAAAATGCTGCAAGAAGTGTCGAGCCGATAACCGTGCATAACATCTTCAATCACGACTCCACAGCCAACGTAATCGGCACAGCCGGCGGTCGAAAATTACTCCGAGAAATCGTACGTCGGGAACTACGGGAATTTGTACATCACGGATGCGTATTTCGGGGTCGGGATGAATACCCCGTTTGCGTCAAAAGTGCACGCAGCAACTCTTGCACGCAGAAATACTATGACCGTTAGTGTCGCACCATTTTACAATGTTGTTGACGGCAGTTTGCAACTGCCGTTCAATCATGCGCATGTCCGAACCTTCACAACTGATCTGTAGATCGTCCACGTATAGTGAAGCCTGTATAGACGGCGATAAAATATTTAAGATGGATGAAATATGACAAATAAAAAGGGTGACACTCAAAATACTCCCCTGAGGAACTCCCTCAGCCTGGGTAAAAGGAGCAGAGAGAGTGCCACCCAGTCTCACTCTAAAAGTACGAAGATTTAAAAACATTTTAAGAAAAGTAGGCAAATTGCCTCTGAATCCAAAATTAAATAAAGTGCGAAGTATCCCATAGCGCCAAGTACGATCATATGCCTTCTCGATATTAAAAAGATAGAAACTAAATGATTCCTCCGGACAAAAGCGTTTGTAATTTTGCTTTCCAGCTGAATGATGTTATCGAGAGTGGACCTTCCTTTACGTAAGCCACTCTGAAACAGAGGAATGCATTTGTTCTTTTCTAACTCATAAATGAAACGAGCGTTGACCATACGTTCCAGTGTCTTACAAAGGCAGCTCGTGAGTGCTATCGGTCGATAGTTGAGAGGGTTCTTAGGATCTTTTCCAGGTTTTAAAATGGGGATCACTATGGCTTCTTGCCATTGAGTAGGATACACCTGCTCCCTCCATATTCGGTTGAATAGGTAAAGGAGACTTACTAGTGAATCCTCGCTCAAATGGCGAAGCAATACATAGGATATTCCATCAGGACCTGGACTAGTATTGTGGGCCGATGATAAGGCTCTCTTCAATTCAAACATGTCAAAGTCACAGTTATATGGTAAAGGTTGTCGGCACCGGAAGTTGATAGGTGTCCGCTCTAAACGATTCTTAGTCGCCTGGAATACAGGGCTATATGAATCGGGCTGGACACACTAGCAAATGTTTTGCCAATCAAGTTGGCCACATCTAAAGGTGACGAATACAAAGCAGTAGAAGTTTCCAATATCGGAATGTTAAAATCCCGATAAAGGCCATTCGCTGCTTTGACCTTTCTCCATAACTGTTGACTGGTAGTTGACGATGTGATTGAAGACACATACTGGATCCAAGATTCTCTCTGGCATTGACGACGTATTCTACGAGCTAACGCTTTCGCACGTTTGAACGCTATGAGATTATCAGATGTGGGGTACCTCCTGAAAATACCCCACGCCCTCCTTTGCTCCTTTTTGGCTTGTTGGCAGGAAGCGTTCCACCATGGTTTGCACAGCTTTCGAGGAGAATTAGATGTTCTGGGAATGGCTGCATCGGCAGCATTCCGAATAGCTTCAGTGACATTGAAGACTGCTTCATCAACTGCCCTGTTCTGGACCATTGTGCCGGTGATAATCGCTAACCGCGTGAATTTATCCCAGTCTGCGCGATGAAAATGATAAGTGGGGGGGGACGAAAACGCGTCCCCGCACCATTAACATGCGAGACTAGGAGAGGGAAATGATCGCTGTTGTGCAGATCGTTTGCAACCTCGAAATTCAACATCGGTAGCAGAGTTGGCGAACAGATGGCTAGATCGAGGAGTGAAATGTCCTCGTGGGTGCATGGAAATAAGTTTTCTCGTCGTTGTTCAGCAGACAGAGACAGTGATCAGAAATCAACTGTTCGATCTGTCGCCCGCGAGAATTTGTAACATCATGCCCCCACAGAGGGCTGTGTCCGTTAAAGTCACCGAGCAAAATAAATGGAGCTGGCAATTGACTGACTAAATGATTCAAATCCACTTGTGGCACAACATCGTTGGGTGGTAAATAAACACAACAGACTGTGACTAAAGAATGGACGTGAATCCGAACAGCCACAGCCTGTAATGATGTGTGCAGTGTGACGACATTACTGGGAAACAGATTAGATGTGAAGAGGCATACACCTCCGGTTGGAGATGTATCGCCATCTACATCCCGTCGTACACAATTATAACCACGCACTTGCATTGTCATGGTACTCTTCAGAAATGTCTCCTGAAGAGCAACGCATGCGGGCTGGTACGTGGATATGATGGATTTTAGATCATCGAGTCGAGTTCTGAGACCACGGCAGTTCCAGGATCAAAGGAGGTCATTATTGGGTCGCACGTGCTCCTCTTTCGGAGCTTGGTGTTGAAGAACCTGGCATAATGTCCATAAGATCCTCATCGTCATCTGGATGCAATTCTAGCATATCTTCATCCATCAGATGGGACTTTTTTGAAAATTAGATATTTTTCTGGGGTGTTTACTCAGGCTCATTTCCCTTTGGCGAGCCTTTCGACTTTTAGGTCTTTTAGGTGAAGTGCTAGGGGGTCTAGAAAGTATTTTTTTCTTTGCAGGTGGAGGGGAATTAGTTGTAGATGGAGATGATTTCTTTGTAGATGGTGGAGAGTTCTTTGTAGGTGGAGGTGAGTTCTTTTCCTCCAATTCTTTGAAATGCTCCTCACAAGTTTGGGTAAAGTTGGCTTGGGTTGTTTTTTTTGCAACATTTGCATAGCTTACACCAGGGACTGGTGTGCGTGATGAGACAACACGCCGAGCCTCTGGGTAAGAAATTTTGTTTTTAATTTTAACTGTGGTTATTTCTTTTTCTTGTTTCCAGGTAGGACATGCACGGGAGTAGGCGGGATGCTCACCTTTGCAGTTTACGCAACGTTCTTTTTTGCTGCAGTCATTACTGTCGTGACCCACTTCTCCGCAACGAGGGCAGGTTGGCTGGCCCCGACAAACGTTCTTTGAATGACCGTATCGTTGGCAATTGAAGCAACGTAGCGGATTCGGAATGTATTCTCGAACGGGACAACGGAGATACGCCATTTTTTACAAACTGTGGCAGGTCAGGCGTTGAAAACGTCAGGATGAGGTGCTTTGTATTCAGCACCTGTCCATCCTTACGTATAGTAATACGCCGGACTGCACATACCTTTTGGTCTCGCATATTCTCCAATATCTCCTCGTTGGATACATTCAAAAAATCCGCCGGAGATATCACCCCCCGCGAAGAATTAAGGCTGCCATGGGCAACAACGTTTACGTCAAGGTGAGCAAGTTTTTAAATTAGCAAGGGTTTTCGCCTGAGTCGAAGATGAAACTTCGAGAAACAAGTCCCCGGAGCGCATCTTTCGAATCAATTTAACGGTACCTACAGTGCCACTTATGGCTTTTTCAATTAAAAAGGGAGATACGTTAGAGAAGGTGTCCCGAGTTTTAATGACGAAAAAACGTGCCGATTCAAATGTATTAAAATGGTGCTCCTCTAGGGGAGAAATGGATGGATTCTGGCCTCCGTCCGGGCACGAAGAATCCTCTGGACTCAATGACGGGGTCGATTGCTCAACCCGGTCAGCCGAGGGAATAGTAGTGGATGGCACTAGAGAGGGCTTTGTCACCATAAGGGGCGCCAAAACGATATTCTCTCCAGCTGTATCCACTTTTTTTGTTGGGCAACACTGATTCCTTCCATCGTTCAATTCAAAATTGTGCTCCACTGAAGGAGATTTACTGCAGGGTTCCATGAGTATTGTTTTTTGTTCATCCCAGTACGCCTCCACCCACCATGGAGCCCAAAAAGGGGAGGCAGCCCTCCGGTCATCTGACATGCGTCAGGCACGGCACTTACCTCAGAGGTGGTACTGGAGTATAGTATTACAGGTTCGGGATGTGATCCGCCAGTTCACCCAGGGCACCCCTAACTGCAACACTAACCCTAAAGCAACCGTCTTTGGTATTCCAAAAGAACCCGTATTGGAATCCACAGAACTAATCACTAGCCGATTGACAGGAGCGGGCTCACTCCTGCCTCCCGTCTACGGAGAGTGAGTGAGTGAATTTTGGGGTTATTGGCGCAAGAGCCAATTTTGGCCAAACTGCGCCAAACACTTGTTAAAACGTTAAAAGTTAAAAAATTTTTTTACCAGAAATATTATAAAATCTTAAAATTTATAGATATAAAAGTTAATAACAAAGATGTTAAAATACAGATTGGTGGGGAGAATTCCCCACCAAGTTGGAAAGGTATTGAAAAAAAAATTATTTTCTGTGTTTCGTTGGAGTTAAAAGTAATTGTCCCTTGTAATAGGTCTTACCATTTTCTTTCACGTAATCGGGATTCGATTCGACTTCATCCTCCACGTCGTAGACAATCATTTCTTCCTCATCCGATGTAGACTCATCAGATGCCGGTTTTTTAAATCTATGAGGATTCATCTTAATGTCTACGATTGCTTCCCTCATTTTTTTTAGTAATTCCTTTTTTCTTTTCCTTGAGCGAGCTTTTGCTAGTTTCTTGGCATCCTGTACTTTATTAGAATCAGAGGGTGGTGGAATAACGGACTGTGATGAGGAAGTTGGTATGTGATTGAGGAAGATGATTCAATAGGGGTGACCATATTGTTGGAAGGAGCATCATTACATGTAGGAATAGGTGGTGGAGACACGGAGTTACTAGGGGATATTGAAGAGGTGGACGGCAAGAGTTGGGCCTGGGTGGAAGATGATGATGTAGAAACATCAGGAGTAGATATGGAGAAATTTGTTCTTGTCGTGGATGAAAGGGGTTGAAGTAATACCAAAGGTGGACATTTAATTTTCGTTATATTTTCATCGGTTTGAGTAGAACTGGTTTTATTAGAGGATTTAGCAGCCTGAGCATAAGTTTGAGATGGTTGTGGGGTTATAAATTTTCGGGCTTCAATATAGGATATGTTTCTGTTGGTTTTTATTGTTTGGATCTCTTTCTCTATTTTCCATTTGGGACATAATTTTGAATCAGCGGAATGAGGCTGTGAACAATTGACGCATTTCTGCTCTAGAGTGCAATCTGATGACGCATGTCCAACAGATGCACATCTAGAGCACGTCAATTGTCCTCGGCAGGCAGTTTGAGAGTTTCCGAACCTCTGGCACTTGAAACAGCGCAGAGGGTTCGGAATGTACGGGCGAATTTTGCAATTAATATATCCAGCTTTAATTGAAGTAGGTAAATTCGGGCTATTAAAAGTTAAAATTACATGTTTGGTTGGAATTATAGATGTGTCTTTTTTAATTGTTATTCTTCTGACCTGAATAACACCCTGATCAGAAAACCCGTCAAGGATTTCCGCATCAGTAGTGGTCAACAGGTCAGGTTCAGAAATGACACCTCGACAAGAGTTAAGGGACTTATGTGGAATTACAAAAACAGGACAATCTAGAAAGGATTTCGCTAGAAGAAAAGACTTTGTTTGTAGAGCAGAATTTGTTTCAATCAGTAGATCCCCGGAACGCAATCGTTTAACTGATTTCGGTTCACCACCTATTCCTACGAGAGCTTTTTGTATTAAGAAGGGCGATTTCTTCCCCATTACATTATGTTCAAGTGGAAGTAGTAAAAATCTGGTAGTCAGTGAAATTTTGTCAATGTTGAGAGTTCGGTTTACATGAGCATCATGAGGTGGGTTGGGGGTTTTAAAAAATGCGTTTTTAGTTTTTTCTTTATTTTGACTTATTTTGATTTTTTTTTTAGAAAGGAGGAGGAGAATCCCTTTTGATTTTCAGAGGACCAGTTTGGTAGGGCTAGCCCTAGATTCAGCAACCAGTAGTGGCCTCGGGAGAGCCCCCGCTCTGCAATGCAGGACAACATCCAGGCACCACCACAAGACAGGCGGGATTATACACCAGCTGATAGAGCAGCCAGGACATGCTGGTTAGGCTGTCCCGGGCTCCTGTACTATCTGGCGGCCTGAGACGCAAAACTCAGCTTTTCTCCGGTACCCTCTACATGGCCGCTTCCTCCAAGACCCCACCTCACTAGTCCAAAGGTCCTCAAAAGTTCAAAACCCCGCTCCAAGTGCCAGTTTTTCCAGGGAGCAGTCCGTTGTGTCATCATACCAAGAGTGAAAAAACATCAGACACAACTTCATTCCACTCAGTCCTGGTCTGCCACAGGACTTCGTGGCAGAAAAATAAAGATAATAAGTTGAACACAAAAAAAGCAATAATCGAACATTAAAGAAGCAACAAAATCAAAATATGGAAAGAAATAAGAAAATCAAATGAAAAAAGAACATAGTATAAAATGGAAACCATAAAACGGTAGTAAAAATATCAAGTTTTTTACCAGAAAAAAACAAAGATGGAACAAAGTATATTGTTGAGTGTAGATCTGTGGTCTGGACGTGAAAAGAAGAAAAGGGAAATTTGAATGGCAAGAAAGAGGGCCGAAAATAGTGTGAGTGAGTGAGTGAGTGTATTGTTTTATGGCGCAAGAGCCAATTTTGGCTAAACTGCGCCAAACAACTTTTTAAGCATTAAAAGTATAAAATTAGTAAAAAAATGTTTATGGTTTAAAATAGTAAGATCTCATTAAAAAATTTTAAAAGCTTAAGTTGATAAATATTGGTGGAGTTTTCCCCACCAAGTCAGAAAAATGTTTAATTCGGAACCAAATTATTTAAAATAAAATGGTATCACTTGATGTTGCTAAAACGGTTTTTTTATTGGATTATCAAAGTCGTACTTAATAAATGATTGATTTGGTTTATTAATCAACTCTCCCTTATAGGTGAAGCCATTCATATTTAAAACATATTTTGGATTCGGCTCAGGTTCATCTTCGACTTCATATATTATCATATCCTCCTCATCCGTTGTGTACTCAGTAGGTCCAGATTTTCGAGGTCTATGAGGGGCCGTCTTAATTTCTATTTTTGGTTTTACAGTGTTGGATTGGTTTTTTGGGGGACGTTTTTTTCTACGGGGCTTTGAGGTTTGAATTGTGTCCTGGGATGTAGCTGGTATGGTATTGGATATAGTGGTGGTCGTTTCAAGAACAGAGCATGCTGTGGATGAGGAAGATGTAGCAGAGATAGATAAACTATTAGAAGTGGTGGGAGCAGTATCTATTACAGAATTAGGAGGTTGAGATATTGATGGCGATGCAACTGTAACTAAAGATGTGGAGGGTACGAGTTCTGCCTGAGTTGATGTAGAGGATTTATTAACTGCAGCGACTGAGGAAGATATAGTTGGCTTTGGAACGGAGACTAGTGGTTGTAACAATTTTAATGGTGGGCAAACTATTTTGGTAATATTTTCATCTGTTTGTGTTGTAGTGGTTGTAGTCGAGAGTTTGGTAACCTGAGCGTAGGATTGGGATAATTGTGGAGCTATTAGTTTTCGTGCTTCTAGGTATGTTAGATTTCTATTTGTCTTAATAATTTGGATTTCTTTTTCGGTTTTCCATTGTGAGCACAATTTTGAGTCTGATGGATGGGATTGGGAGCAATTAACGCATTTCTGCTCTAGAGTACAATCCGTGGAAGGATGCCCAACGGTTGCACATCTAGAACACGTCAATTGTCCTCTGCAGGCAGTGTGAGAGTGTCCGAATCTCTGGCATTGGAAACAACGCAGAGGATTCGGTATGTAGGGACGGATCTTGCAGTTTAAATAACCAGCCTTTATTGTTGTCGGAAGTTTTGGGTTATTGAACGTTAAGATTAAATGTTTAGTAGGAATAATCTCAGCATCTTTTTTTATAGTGATTCTCCTGACCTGAATTACACCCTGTCCTGAAAATTCTTCAAGGATTTCAGTCTCAGGAGTGAATATCAGGTCAGGTTCAGAGATGACACCTCGACTCGAGTTAAGTGATTTGTGAGGACTCACCGTCAAAGGGCAATCTAAAAACGTTTTTGCCAACAAAAAGATTTAGTTTGCAAAGCAGATAAAGTTTCAATCAATAAATCTCCCGAACGTAGTTTTTTAACGGATTTAGGATCTCCGCCTATTCCTTGAATAGCTTTTTGAATCGCAAAGGGAGATTTTCTAGTCATATCATTATTAGATACCGATAGAATTAAAAAACGGCAATGCGTAGCAATCTGATCAATGTTAGTTGGGCAGGATGGGTTGGGGGGTTTTAATAAATGCGTTTTGATTTTTTTCCCTAATTTTACTTATTTTGATTTTTTTTTTGAGAAAGGAGGAGGAGAATCCCTTTTGATTTTCAGAGAACCAGTTTGGCAGGGCTTGCCCTAGAGTCAGCAACCAGTAGTGGCCTCGGGAGAGCCCCCCGCACTGCAATGCAGGACCCCATCCAGGCACCACCTGGAACTACAAGACAGGCGGGATTATACACCAGCTGATAGAGCAGCCAGGACATGCTGGTTAGGCTGTCCCGGGCTCCTGTACTATCTGGCGGCCTGAGACGCAAAACTCAGCTTTTCTCCGGTACCCTCTACATGGCCGCTTCCTCCAAGACCCCACCTCACCAGTCCAAAGGTCCTCAAAAGTTCAAAACCCGCTCCAAGTGCCAGTTTTCCCAGGGAGCAGTCCGTTGTGTCATCATACCAATAGTGAAAACCCTTCAGACACAACTTCATTCCACTCAGTCCTGGTCTGCCACAGGACTTCGTGGCAGAAAAATAAAGATAATAAGTTGAACACAAAAAATCAATAATCGAACATAAAAGAAGCAACAAAATCAAAACATTGAAAGAAATTGAAGAAAATCAATAAAAAGAACATAATATAAAATGCAAACCATAATACTGCAGTAAAAAAAAAAAAAAAATTTTTTTATTAGAACAAAATTAAGTTGGGACAATGTTCATTGTCCAATGTAGGTCTGTGATCTTGACGGGAAAAGAAGAAAAGGGAAACTTTAATGGCAAGAAAGAGGGCCGAAAATAGAGAAGGATCACTAGGGTTCCCCGGGTTCGTGAAGCCCGTGTTTACCAAAGACAGTAAACCCCTAAGGAGAAGGAAAAGATCACTAGGGCACCTCGGGAGCGTGAAACCCGTACTCACCTAAAGAAGGTGAGCCCCCTGAGGGGTGCGGGTTCCGGGAGGGCCATTCAACGTCACACCAATTAATACGAGTAACAAATATCATTAATGAAGGCTTCGCAAGCAAATTATACACCGTCGGTGTCTTTTTGGATGTCAATGATGATGATGATTGTTAATTTTAATGGCGCAAGGGCCAACTTTGGCCAAGCTGCGCCAAACACTTGTGAAAAGAGAGAGAGAATGTCATATATTTTAAAAATATATATGTATAAAAATATATGTACACATGTATATGCACGCATGCATGCACGCATGCATATAATATATTAAAAATATAAAGAAACACACAAATCAAATCATATGTAAAAATCCAATTTTTAAAACGAAGGCAAATAGATTTTGGTGGGGGGATTCCCCCACCAAGTCAGTTTTGGATGTCAAAAGGGCATTCGATAAGATGTGGCATGATGGTCTCACCTACAAAATGATACAACTCAAATTCCCTGCATATCTAATCAAAATTATATACAATTATTTACACAACAGAACCTTTTAGGCTCGTGTAAATAACACTTTCTCTGAAACGGGTATTTGTCGCAGTGGTACCCCGCAGGGTTCGGTACTTTCCCCGTACTTATACAACATATTCACACACGATTTTCCTGATCACCCCACCGTCAGTACTTGTTTATTTGCAGACGATTCTGCGGCGCTCACCCAGGGTGTCCATCTCAATTACACCAATAAAGCAATGCAAAAAATATCTAGACACACTTGAGAAATGGTTAACAGACTGGAGAATAGCTATAAATGTTGAAAAATCACAAGCCATTGTATTCAGAAAATGGGGAGTCATCGACCCCCAAACTGAATTGACACTTTTCGAAAACAACATTCAATGGGTCCCTGTTGTACGTTACTTGGGCTTACATCTCGATAGTCGTCTAACATACAAAAAACATATTGACTATCTTTCAGATAAATTCTGGGGTAGAATTGCGTTAGCTATCTCTCTTATTGGGAGAAGCTCTCCTCTATCCTTAGAAAATAAAGTCATTTTATTACAAGCAAACTCTGCGCCCAATTCTAACGTATGGCAGTTCAATTTGGGCTGCCGCAGCACTGACTCACAAAAAACGAATTTAAGTCATCCAAAATAAAATATTACGCATCATCACTAACGCGCCTTGGTACGTTAGGAATGATGTAATACACCACGACCTACATATGGAGCCGATTGATAACTACATCACTAGAGTTTCTAGGAATATATTTTTACTTCCATCCAAAATCACGAAAACCCAATAATTAAGAGCACAAACACTCTTCACTTCTCCTCGCACTAAATTAAATTTTGCATACAAAACGACAAAGTGGCTTTTGCCTTTAAAACCGCCGTAAACACAACATAAATACTTAATTCAAACACTTCATTACATTCAAACGCCTTTGCATTTTTTCTCTCGAAACAAGGATCAATTGAAAAGCGTTTCGTCGTGCCTACGGTGCAATTACTGGGCATATGGCTCGCGAAGCGAGCCTCCATCCCATATCCGGTATGTATATGTTGATCGGACCATAAAATTATCATGCTAGCATGTAGCAGGAAGCTGATTGGCGGAGAGCCAATCGTTGAGGAAATGTCCTGGGTCATGCGGAGATCTGCTTTCATGACAGAGCTGAGTGAGTGCTCTCGTATTGGATCATGGCTGGTGATTATTGAGACTCTCATTGGCTGCTCAAATCTCTCAGAAAGAAATTTAAGTCTAAAGGGGTAGGGGTTAGCCCTGATGGTCATTCTTGAAACTTCTTCCTGTCTCGAGAACTCTCTACTCGGTTGATAATATGCCTCCTCAAGCATCTGTCTTTTGATTGTTGTTTTGAGAGTTATTGATTGATTGAGAACTGATTTTCTTTCGTTATTAGCGAGAATTTTTATTATATACAGTGAAAACTACTGTATCTAATCTATTGGCCTAACCAATAGATTTGTTCGTCACTGCATCAAACTGTCTTCCTCCCTATCGACCCGGACCGGACCTGGAATAAACATGACTACGGAAAAATCCGAACAAGATTTATACACAGAGGCTTATCTCGATTTCCACAAAACGTGGGAAAACCGAATGAACTCTTGCGTAATAACTTTGAATAACTGTAGAACTTCGGATGAGGTGACACCCATCATCCGCACCATTGAAGAACTCGATACACAACTAAGGAATTTCCCCTACAGTAGACCCGAAGACCAAGCTATGAACTTGCGCGAGCTGAGTGACGTCCTCGACGAGGCAAAGTTCAAATTCACTCATACCAGGAAAAAGGAGATAGCTGAACAAAACAAGCTTCTCCAAGCCCAAATAGATGCCTGGGGCCTTCCATCAAAACCCGTCGACGAGCCTTTCCAGGTCATACTGTCCAAAAAGAAGGGCAGAAAAAACTCCGGAGATAACGGCCAGGACTCAAAAAAGGCAAAAACTTCAGATGAAATTGAAACCCAAAATAAATTCTCTGGGCTTTCAATACACAATGAGGATAATATGGACGTGGTCGACCCTCAAGAAGGAACCTCTTCAGCCACGAGCCATCCCGGTGTCACGGCACCCCCGAAAAAACTTCACGTTCCTCCCATCAATATTGATAATGTGAAAAATCAGGCAGCCCTGCTCCAGCATTTACAAAATATCACTAAGCAGAAGTTGGAAGCCAAACTCATCGGAACCAAGTTCCGCATTTACCCCAAGACTCCTTATGCCTACCATCAAATAAGGAGGTATATAGAAGAGAATTCGCTGGAAAGCTACACTTACATGCTGCCTGAAGAAAGACTGCTCCGAGCGGTCATCCGAGGCCTTCCAACCGACATGTCACCTACGCAGATAATTGCCGACCTGGAAACCCAAGGTTTTCACATAAAAGAATGCCATAACATGCAGAGCGAGAAAACCGGCCAACCAATGCCCCTCTTCATGCTCTCCATGGAAAGGAGTGAGTGAGTGTATTGTTTTATGGCGCAAAAGCCAATTTTGGCTAAACTGCGCCAAACTTTTTAAGCATTAAAAGTATAAAATTAGTAAAAAATGGTGATGGGTAAAATAGTAAGATCTCATTAAAAATTGGTAAAAGCGAAAGGTAATAAATTTTGGTGGGGTTTTCCCCACCAAGTTAAAAAAAAAATGTTTAGTTCCTAACCAAGTTATTTAAAATAGAATGTTACCACTTGATGTTGCTAAAACGGTTTTTTTATTAGAGTATCAAAGTTGTATTTAATAAATGAATGATTTGGTTTATTAACCATCTCTCCCTTATAGGTGAAGCCATTCATATTTAAAACATATTGTGGATTCGGCTCAGGTTCATCTTCCACGTCATATATTATCATGTCCTCCTCATCCGTTGTGTACTCAGTAGGTCCAGATTGTCGAGGTCTATGAGGGGCAGTCTTAATTTCTATTTTTGGTTTTATAGTGTTGGATTGGTTTTTGGGGGGACGTTTCTTTCTACGGGGCTTTGAGGTTTGATTTGCATCCTGGGATGTAGCGGGTATGGTATTGGATATAGTGGTGGTCGTTTCAAGAGTGTGAGTGAGTGAGTGTGGGGTTTGATGGCGCAAGAGCCAATCCAGGCTATGCTGCGCCAAACATTTGTTAAGAAATTTAAAATGTTGTAAAGAATATGTAAAAATCATGACACAACAAAAAAAATTTAAAATTTCAAATCACTTAAAACCGTTTTTAATGATTGAAAAAAACAAAATTTGGTGGGGAATTCCCCACCAAGTCAAACCATATCTTGAGATAAAAGTATTGAAAAAGAGAAAGGTTAGTTTAAAACAAGGTTAGATAATACATGGTATAAAAATTATTCTCTATAGTTCCTGTATCGGGATGGAGTTAATGCACGTAAATAACCTTCAGGCAGAATGAAAGGATCTTGCTCAAGTTCCTCCTCCTCCACGTCGTAAGTTATCATATCCTCGTCATCAGTTGTTATTTCTGTTGGTGTTGCATTTCGAGATCTATGTGGAACCCTTTTTATTTCGATATTTGGTTTCGGTATTTTTGAGCGTTTTCTTCTATTTCTTGATTTTCGTTTTATAATTTGCTGGGTTTCAGCTGCAGTAGAATGTTCACTATTGGATTCATTAGGGAAAGACTCATGTAAGTTTTCAGTTGAAACCGAATTAAGTTTAGCAGGAGGTGTACGAGAACGGGTTTCAGTTTCTAAAGGTGAAACTAAAGTATTCAGGTTATTGCCAGGCGAAGTAGTTGTAGTAGTAGTAGGAATGGGTATTTGTAATAAAGATTCACTTTGTATTGTGGGTAGTATACTAGATGGGGAAGGAAGTAGATTGTCTTGAGTAGATGAAGATGACGTGGAGAAGGTAGAAACTGAAGACGAGGTACCAGGTAATGGATTTTTAGAAGAGATATGGGTGTTATGCATTGTAAAGGTGGACAGATTATGTTTGATAGAGTGGGATCTGTTTGGGTAGCTGTGGATATTGTTGAAGGTCTAGCAGCCTGAGCATATGTTTGGGTTAACTGAGGAACTATTAATCTGCGTGCTTCAAAATAAGATATGTTTCTATTGGTTTTAAATTCTTGGATCTGTTTTTCTTTTTTCGGCATAATTTTGAATCGGAAGGATGAAACTGCGTACAATTAACACATTTTTGCTCTAGAGTACAATCCATGGAAGAATGCCCAACGGAATCACATCTAGAGCATGTTAATTGGCCGCGGCAGGAAGTTTGGGAGTGACCGAACCTCTGGCATTTGAAACAGCGCAGAGGGTCGGTATATAGACGGATTTTACAATTAAGATATCCAGCTTTGACAGTGGTAGGTAGTTTCGGTTTATTGAAAGTAAGAATTATATGTTTTGTTGGAATAATATTCGAATCTCTTTTTATTGTTATTCGCCTGACCTGAATGACACCCTGATCAGAAAAACCTTCAAGTATTTCCGCATCAGGAGTGCTCAACAAGTCGGGTTCAGAAATGACACCTCTGCATGATTTTAGGGTTTTATGAGGACTTACAGTGACTGGTGAATTGAAAAATGTTTTGGCGAGAAGAAACGACTTCGTTTGTAAATCAGATATGGTTTCAATCAGTAGATCCCCGGAACGCAGTCGTTTTACGGATTTCGGTTCTCCACCTATTCCGATGAGCGTTTTACGGATAGCGAAAGGCGATATTTTTGACATGGTATTGTTCGGAAGTGAAATTAATAAAAATCGAGTATGTGCAGAAAGAGTATCAATGTTGCGAGTGGATAATACTTGCGCATTATGTGTTGTGAAGGGTGGGATGGGGGTTTTAAAAGATGCGTTTTGAACTTTTTCCTTAATTTGACTTATTTTGAATTTTTTTTTTTTTTTTTTTTTTTTTTGAAAGGAGGAGAATTCCTTTTGATTATCAGAAGACCAGTTTGGCAGGGCTTTCCCTAGATTCAGCAACCAGAAGTGGCCTCGGGAGAGCCCCCCGCTCTGCAATGCAGGACCCCATCCAGGCACCACCTGGAGCTACAAGACAGGCGGGATTATACACCAGCTGATAGAGCAGCCAGGACATGCTGGTTAGGCTGTCCCGTGCTCCTGTACTATCTGGCGGCCTGAGACGCAAAACTCAGCTTTTCTCCTGTACCCTCTACATGGCCGCTTCCTCCAAGACCCCACCTCACTAGTCCAGCAGAGATAGATAAACTATTAGAAGTGGTGGGAGCAGTATCTATTAAAGGAATAGATGACTGAGATTCTGATAACGAAGGTACTGTGACAAAAGATGACCTCACTAGTCCAAAGGTCCTCAAAAGTTCAAAACCCCGCTCCAAGTGCCAGTTTTCCCAGGGAGCATTACCAAAGACAGTAAACCCCTAGGGAGAAGGAAAAGATCACTAGGGCACCTCGGGAGCGTGAAACCCGTACTCACCTAAAGAAGGTGAGCCCCCTGAGGGGGTCGTTTCAAGAACAGAGCATGCTGTGGATGAGGAAGATGCAGCAGAGATAGATAAACTATTAGAAGTGGTGGGAGCAGTATCTATTAAAGGAATAGATGACTGAGATTCTGATAACGAAGGTACTGTGACAAAAGATGCTGATGGCAAAAGTTGTGCCTGAGTTGATGAAGAAGGTTTAGTAACTGCAGTGACTGAGGAAGATATAGTTGGTTTTGGAACGGATACTAGTGGTTGTAACAATTTTAATGGTGGGCAAACTATTTTGGTAATATTTTCATCAGTTTGTGTTGTAGTGGTTGTAGTCAGAGTTTGGTAACCTGAGCGTAGGATTGGGATAATTGTGGAGCTATGAGTTTTCGTGCTTCTATGTACGGTATATTTCTATTAGTTTTGATAACCTGTATTTCTTTTTCAGTTTTCCATTTTGAGCACAATTTTGAGTCTGACGGTGATGATGATGATGATTGTTAATTTCAATGGCGCAAGGTTTGAGTCTGACGGATGGGATTGGAAGCAATTAACGCATTTCGGCTCTAGAGTACAATCCGTGGAAGGATGCCCAACGGTTGCACATCTAGAACACGTCAATTGTCCTCTGCAGGCAGTTTGAGAGTGTCCGAACCTCTGGCATTTGAAACAACGCAGAGGATTCGGAACATATGGACGTATTTTGCAGTTTAGATATCCAGCTTTTACTGTAGCTGGAAGATTTGGGTTATTGAAAGTTAAAATCATGTGTTTTGTAGGAATAACTGTTGCATCTTTTTTAATTGTAATTCTTCTGACCTGAATGACACCCTGATCAGAAAATCCATCAAGAATTTCCGCGTCAGGGGTGGTCAACAGGTCAGTCGTGGTGTCATATCTGAACCTGAAGTTTAGAGATCAGTGAGGAGTAACTGTAATAATAGAATCCAAAAAATGTTTTGCAGATAGATAAGATTTAGACTGAATAGCTGATTTTGTCTCCACAAGTAGGTCACCGGATCGCATTTTTTTAACAGATTTTGGCTCGCCTATAGCTTGGAGGGCTTTGAAAATTGCAAAAGGTGATTGTCTTGACATATCATTGTCGGGTAATGAAAGAATAAAAAAACGTGCAGTACTTGCTATCTGATCAATGGTATGAGAATCATGTGTTTGGAAGGGTGGGATGGGGGTTTTAAAAGATGCGTTTTGAGTTTTTTTCTTATTTTGAAATTTTTTTTATAAAGGAGGAGGAGAATTCCTTTTGATTTTCAGAGGACAAGTTTGGCAGGGCTTGCCCTAGAGTCAGCAACCAGTAGTGGCCTCGGGAGAGCCCCCCGCTCTGCAATGCAAGACGCCATCCAGGCACCACCTGGAACTACAAGACAGGCGGGATTATACACCAGCCGACAGAGCAGCCAGGACATGCTGGTTAGGCTGTCCCGGGCTCCTGTACTATCTGGCGGCCTGAGACGCAAAACTCAGCTTTTCTCCTGTACCCTCTACATGGCCGCTTCCTCCAAGACCCCACCTCCCTAGTCCAAAGGTCCTCAAAAGTTCAAAACCCCGCTCCAAGTGCCAGTTTTCCCAGGGAGCAGTCCGTTGTGTCATCATACCAAAAGTGAAAAACATCAGACACAACTTCATTCCACTCAGTCCTGGTCTGCCACAGGACTTCGTTACAGAAAAATAAAGATAATAAGTTGAACACAAAAAAGCAACAATCGAACATAAAAGAAGCAACAAAATCAATAATCGAACATGAAAGAAGCAACGAAAGCAAAATATGGAAAGAAATTTAAGCAAACCAAATGAAAAGAACGTAATATAGAATGCAAACCATAATACGGCAGGAAAAAAATTTAAATTTTTTACTAGAAAAAAATTAAGTTGGGACAATGTTCATTGTCCAATGTAGGTTTGTGGTCTGGACGTGAAAAGAAAAAAAGGGAAATTGGAATGGCAAGAAAGAGGGCCGAAAATAGAGAAGGATCACTAGGGTTCCCCGGGTTCGTGAAGCCCGTGTTTACCAAAGACAGTAAACCCCTAAGGAGAAGGAAAAGATCACTAGGGCACCTCGGGAGCGTGAAACCCGTACTCACCTAAAGAAGGTGAGCCCCCTGAGGGGTCCATGGAAAGGAACGAGGAGCACAAAAAGATCTTCCAGTCGGTCACGAGCATAGGATACGTCAAGTGTCAAGTAGAGGCTCTGCGGAAAAAATACGGCCCACCCCAGTGCTTTAGATGCCAGGGATTTTTTTCACTCAAGTAAATACTGCACCCGAACACCCAGGTGCGTCAAGTGCGCTAAAAATCACCTGGCGAAGGACTGTACTAAGCCCATTGACGAAAAACCTAAATGCTGTCTCTGCGAGGGAGAACACCCGGCCAACTACCTCGACTGCCCAAAAAAACCCCAGGCATAGGATCGCCGAGAAGGAGAAAAAGAAACTTCAGAAAAAACCAGTCTACATCACACCCGAACCACCTAAAGTGAACTTTTGGGAGCAGCGCGAAAAAACTGCCGCACAGCGCCAACAGTCCACCTCAACCAACCAGCAGAAACAAGAGAAACCCCCTACAGCTTCAACTTCCCAACCCAAGCAGAACAATAACCCGGAAACCATCTCCGATATATTCGACGAGCTCAAGTGAGTGAGTGATTGTGGGGTTTATTGGCGCAAGAGCCGATTTCGGCTATACTGCGCCAGTGTGAGTGAGTGATTGTTTGGTTTAATGGCGCAAGAGCCAAATTTGGCTATACTGCGCCACACGTTATACTGCGCCAGACATTTGTTAAAACATTAAAAGTATAAAATCTTTAAAAATAAACTAAGTTAAAGGTAAAAAAAAAAGGTAAAATCCAAAATTTCTTAAAATTCAATCGCAAATTTAAAAACTGATATTGGTGGGGTATTTCCCCAAAGTTCAAAAGGTACTATTGAGAATGAGTGAGTGAATTTGGGTTTTTATGGCGCAAGAGCCAAAATTGGCTATACTGCGCCACACGTTTGTTAAAATATTAAAACTAGGTTAAAAATACACAAGAAAAATACAATGATATAAAAAATAAAGGTAAAGATAAAACATTTTAAAAAGTCAAATGAAATATAAAAATCCAATTTTCTTCATAAAAGCAAATAGATTTTGGTGGGGAGATTCCCCCACCAAGTCAGATAAGGTTAAAATAGATGTATGAAAAAACGTGATGCGATGATGGTTAAAAACTGGACAATCAATTAAAATGTGATGAACAGTGTAAGAGACATTGCATGAAGGACATTCAGGAGCGCGTACTCCAAACAACAAATGCCTGTGAGTGAAGCGAGTATGACCAATGCGAAGACGAGTCAATTTGACATCAGTTCTTCGCATTGGCATCACAGGCCATGCTCCTATGACAGGTTTCACAGAGTGCAGTTTGTTATCCAACTGCTGACTCCATGATTCCTGCCAGATCTTAAAAATATGATGCATGATGACGCGCTTCATATCCGATAGCGGAACAGCTAGCGGCAGATGCGTCGTCGCCGACTTTGCCGCGCTGTCCGCTTGCTCGTTGCCTATGATTCCTACGTGACTTGGTAGCCAGCAAAACACGATATCGAAACCCTTGCTGTAGAGTCGACTCGTAATGTCGAGTATTGTACATACCACTGGATGGCATCGATCGTTATAGTTTTCAAGCGCTTCTAGTACACTCATGCTGTCAGTATAGATGCAGTATTTACGGGGCATATTGGAGTCGATTAATTGAAGTGCACGGTAAATGGCGACAGCTTCGGCAGTGAAAACGCTGCAAGAAGTGTCGAGCCTATAACCGTGCATAATATCTTCAATCACGACTCCACAGCCAACGTAATCTGCACGTTTCGAACCATCAGTGTAGATGGCCGAATAACGACTATACTGACTGCGGTGGTAGGCGAAGACGCGTTGAAAAACGACAGGCGCTACAGTGGATTTACTGTAAGTGGCAAAAGGGTTGATATAATGGAACCGTGGCGTATTCCAAGGTTGGAATAGGAAAAGGTTCCTTTGCTGGATACGCACGTTAGGTAGGTCGAGTTCAGAAATATGAAGCTTCATCCTATCCATAAACGGCCGGATGTTAGACGGCCGTGCATCATAAAGTCTCTTCATGCTGGTACTCATATACACATTCTGCAGAGGATGTGAAGGCACGGACAAGATCTTAGTATAATACGCAAGAGACAGCTTCCTCCGTCGAAGATCTAGAGGAAGCTGATGACAGTTAACATAGAGACTCTGCACCGGTGATGTGCGAAACGCACCCGAGCAGATTCTCAATGCCATATGGTGGACGGGGTCAAGTTTTTTCAGAGTAGAGTTGCACGCCGATCCGTATGCAACACATCCGTAGTCGATGCGAGAGAGTACGATTGCCTGGTACACTCGGAGTAATGATGTTCGATCCGCCCCCCAAGAGGTGTTGGACAACACCTTCAAGAGGTTTAGAGACTTTTCACACCTCTTCCGCAATTGTAAAATATGCGGAAGGAAAGTGAGCCGGCGGTCGAAAATTACTCCGAGGAATCGTACGTCGGGAACTACGGGAATTTGTATATCACGGATGCGTATTTCGGGGTCTGGATGAATACCCCGTTTGCGGCAAAAGTGCACGCAGCAACTCTTGCTCGCCGAAATACTATGACCGTTGGTGTCGCACCACTTTAAAATGTTGTTGACGGCAGTTTGCAACTGCCGTTCAATCATGCGCATGTCCGAACCTTCACAACTGATCTGTAGATCGTCCACGTATAGTGAAGCCTGTATAGAGGGCGATAAAATACTTAAGACGGATGAAATATGACAAATAAAAAGGGTGACACTCAAAATACTCCCCTGAGGAACTCCCTCAGCTTGGGTAAAAGGAGCAGAGAGAGTGCCACCCAGTCTCACTCTAAAAGTACGAAGGTTTAAAAACTTTTTAATAAAAGTAGGCAAATTGCCTCTGAATCCAAAATTAAATAAAGTGCGAAGTATCCCATAGCGCCAAGTACGATCATATGCTTTCTCGATATCGAAAAAGATAGAAACTAAATGATTCCTCCGGACAAAAGCGTGTCTAATTTTGTTTTCTAGCGCAATAATATTGTCGAGAGTGGATCTTCCTTTACGGAAGCCACTCTGAAACAGAGGAATGCATTTGTTCTTTTCTAACTGGTAAACGAGACGGGCATTGACCATACGTTCTAGTGTCTTACAAAGGCAGCTCGTGAGTGCTATCGGTCGATAGCTGAGAGGGTTCTTGGGATCTTTTCCAGGTCTTAGAATGGGGATCACTATGGCTTCTTGCCATGGAGTAGGATACACCTGCTCCCTCCATATTCGGTTGAATAGGTAAAGGAGACTTACTAGTGAACCCTCGCTCAAATGGCGAAGCAATACATAGGATATTCCATCAGGACCTGGACTAGTATTGTGGGCCGATGATAAGGCTCTCTTCAATTCAAACATGTCAAAGTCACAGTTATATGGTAAAGGTTGTCGGCACCTGAAGTTGATAGGTGTCCGCTCTAAACGATTCTTAGTCACCTGGAATGCAGGGCTATATGAATCGGAGCTGGACACACTAGCAAATGTTTTGCCAATCAAGTTGGCCACATCTAAAGGTGACGAATACAAAGCAGTAGAAGTTTCCAATATCGGAATGTTAAAATCCCGATAAAGGCCATTCGCTGCTTTGACCTTTCTCCATAACTGTTGACTGGTAGTTGACGATGTGATTGAAGACACATACTGGATCCAAGATTCTCTCTGGCATTGACGACGTATTCGACGAGCTAACGCTTTCGCACGTTTGAACGCTATGAGATTATCAGTGGTGGGGTACCTCCTGAAAATACCCCACGCCCTCCTTTGTTCCTTTTTGGCTTGTTGGCAGGAAGCGTTCCACCATGGTTTGCACAGCTTTCGAGGGGAATTGGATGTTTTGGGAATGGCTGCATCAGCAGCATTCCGAATAGCTTCAGTGACATTGAAAACTGCTTCATCAACTGCCCCGTTCTGAACCATTGTGCCTGAGATAATCGCTAACCGTGTGAATTTATCCCAGTCTGCGCGATGAAAATAATAAGTGGGGGGACGAAAACGTGTCCCCGCACCATTAACATGCGAGACTAGGAGAGGGAAATGATCGCTGTTGTGCAGATCGTTTGCAACCTCGAAATTCAACATCGGTAGCAGAGTTGGCGAACAGATGGCTAGATCGAGGGAGTGAAATGTCCTCGTGGGTGCATGGAAATAAGTTTTCTCGTCGTTGTTGAGCAGACAGAGACAGTGATCCGAGATCAACTGTTCAATCTGTCGCCCACGAGAGTTTGTATCATCATGCCCCCACTGAGGGCTGTGTCCATTAAAGTCACCGAGCAAAATAAAAGGAGCTGGCAATTGGCTGACTAATTGATTCAAATCCACTTGTGGCACAACATCGTTGGGTGGTAAATAAACACAACAGACTGTGACTAAAGAATGAATGTGAATCCGAACAGCCACAGCCTGTAATGATGTGTGCAGTGTGACGACATTACTGGGAAATAGATTAGACGTGAAGAGGCATACACCTCCGGTTGGAGATGTATCGCCATCGACATCCCGTCGTACACAATTATAACCACGCACTTGCATTGTCATGGTACTCTTCAGAAATGTCTCCTGAAGAGCAACGCATGCGGGCTGGTACGTGGATATGATGGATTTGAGATCATCGAGTCTAGTCCGCAAACCACGGCAGTTCCAGGAAATGAAGGAGGTCATTATTGTGCCGCACTCGCTCCTCCTCTGGAGCTAGAAGTCGAAGGGCCCGATTGAATATCCATGAGATCTTCATCGTCTTCGGAGCAATCTCCGGTCAAAGTATCGTCCTCTATTTTTCGGTGGAAGTCTCTGGATAATTTTTTTGGGATCCTATTTAAATGTGGTTTTAGATCCCGTTGACGAGCCCTTCGGCTCTTTGGTTTTCGCGGCGAATCGCTCTCTGTCCGTGGAATTATTTTTTTCGCCGGAGGTGATTTGCTAAGTGGCGTAGCAATCACCTTAGTTCTAGGGGGCGAATTTGTTTTTGATGGTAACAGTACCACCGGTTTCGTGGGTATGGATATATCCGAGATGGTATCTGTTATAGAGTCACATTGGATACACTTATCCGATGTGCTCTTGCGGGTGGCAGTAGCGATAACTCTTACCAGAGACCGGCGTGCGTGACAAAACAACACGCCGTGCCTCTGGGTAGGAAACTTTTTCTTTTATTTTGACAGATGTTATTTCTTTTTCGATAATCCAAGTCGGACAGGAGCGTGAATATGCCGGATGATCACCTTTACAGTTTAAACATTGCTCCTTCTTTTTACAATCTGCGCTGTCGTGGCCCGATTCCCGCAACGAGGGCAGGTAGGCTGGCCCCGACAGACGTTCTTTGAGTGGCCGTATCGTTGGCACTGAAAGCAGCGCAGCGGATTTGGGATGTACGGTCGAACTGGGCATCTGATGTAGGCCATTTTAACGGTCTGTGGGAGGTCAGGTGTAGAAAAGGTCAGGATGAGGTGCTTTGTGTTCAGCACCTGTCCATCCCGCCTTATCGTGATACGCCTGACATCACAGACTTTTGGGCCTTCATATTTTCTTTTATTTCCTCAGTCGACACGTTTAAGAAATCCGCTGGCGAAATTACGCCACGCGAAAATTTAAAGTACTATGAGGAGCCACGGTAATGTCTAAATGAGCAAGCTTTAGGAGTTTCATAAGGGCTGTCGCTTGATTCGAAGATGACACTTCGAGGAACAAGTCCCCAGAGCGCATCTTACGAATCGACTTGACTTCCCCTATACTGCCAGTTATAGCTTTCTCAATTAGGAAAGGCGAGATATTTGTAAAGGTGTCAGGAGTTTTTATGATAAAAAAACGAAACGAATTTGAATATTCAAAATGTTGCTCCACTGAAGGAGAGTTCCTGCTGGGTTCCATAAGTGTATTTTTTGTTCATTCCAGTACGCCTCCACCCACCATGGAGCCCAACAAGGGGAGGCAGCCCGCCGGTCATCTGACATGCGTCAGGCACGGCACTTACCTCAGAGGTGGTACTGGAGTATAGTAGTACAGGTTCGGGATGTGATCCGCCAGTTCACCCAGGGCACCCCTAACTGCAATACTAACCCTAAAGCAACCGTCTTTGGTATTCCAAAAGAACCCGTATTGGAATCCGCAGAACTAATCACCAGCCGATTGACAGGAGCGGGCTCACTCCTGCCTCCCGTCTACGGAGAAGCATGGGCCAAAGGGCACGCAACAGGAACCCCAGACTCCACTTTCCCCCGGTACGGGTCGCCGCACACGGCAAACATGCGGGTCAGACTCAAAAACCAGTCTTAACATTACGTAAATCGAAAAGTAAAATGCATTTGTTTTAAATACCCCAAAGAAATAAACCAAAAGTAAAATAGTAGAAATAATTAAACGCAAAATATCCAAAATAAAATTAACCACAAAACAACCCCTAACTGAACTAAATATAACGTTAAATATTGACCTGTAACGGAAACACTAACCAAGCAAATATTTTTTGGGTTTTTTTCTTTTCAAAATTCACTCGGGTACCTCGGGGACGTGGCCTCCCGTACTCACCCGAAAGTGAGTCCCTGAGGTGGAAAAGAAGGAAAGGGAAATTTGGATGGCAAGAAAAAGGGCCGAAAATAGAGAAGGTTCACTAGGGTTCCCCGGGTTCGTGAAGCCCGTGTTTACCAAAGACAGTAAACCCCTAGGGAGAAGGAAAAGATCACTAGGGCACCTCGGGAGCGTGAACCCCGTACTCACCTAAAGAAGGTGAGCCCCCTGAGGGGGTACTATTGAGAAAGTTATTTTCGAAGTCTGGTCGGTGTTAAAAGTAATGAACCTTTCCAATATTGCCTACCGTCTTTTTGAACAAGATTAGGACGCTGTTCAAGTTCATCTTCCTCAACGTCGTATGTGATAATATCTTCCTCATCCGTCGTGTAGTCTGTTGGAGCTGGTTTTTTATGTCTGTACGGCGCCATCTTTAATTCTATTTTTTCCTCATTTAATTTTTTTAGGAATTTTTTTTTTCGTTTCCTTATTCGTGTTTTTGAATTTTGTTTGGAATCCCGTACAGTACTGGATGTAGAAGGGGGTTGAATATCTCGTTGGATAAGGAAGTGGATACGTTTGAGGAAGATTCAATTGGGGTGAACATATTATTGGAAAGTATGTCATTTGACATAGGAATAGGTGGCCCAGGCTGTAAAACTGCAGCTGCTTTGGAATGAGTGAGTGAGTGAATTTTGGGGTTATTGGCGCAAGAGCCAATTTTGGCCAAACTGCGCCAAACACTTGTTAAAACGTTAAAAGTTAAAAAAAATTTTTTACCAGAAATATTATAAAATCTTAAAATTTATAGATATAAAAGTTAATAACAAAGATGTTAAAATACAGATTGGTGGGGAGAATTCCCCACCAAGTTGGAAAGGTATTGAAAAAAAAAAAATTCTGTGTTTCGTTGGAGTTAAAAGTAATTGTCCCTTGTAATAGGTCTTACCATTTTCTTTCACGTAATCGGGATTTGATTCGACTTCATCTTCCACGTCGTAGACAATCATTTCTTCCTCATCCGATGTAGACTCATCAGATGCCGGTTTTTAGGTCTATGAGGATTCATTTAATGTCTACTATTGACCTCTTTTTTTTTTTAGTAATTCCTTTTTTCTTTTCCTTGAGCGAGCTTTTGCTAGTTTCTTGGCATCCTGTACTTTAGCAGCTGCTTTGGAAATTGTGGAAGGAAGTTCTGCTTGGGTTGATGAAGATGACATGGAAATAACAGGAGTGGATATTAACTTATTCTGTTTAGGGAGGGATGAAAGCGGTTCGAGTAAATTTAATGGCGGGCATTTTATTTTTGTGATGTTTTCATCTGTTTGGGTGGAATTGTTTACTATTGAGGGTTTTGCAACCTTGGCATAGGTTTGGACTAATTGTGGCACTATTAGTTTTCGGGCTTCAACATATGTTATATTTTTATTAGTTTTAATTTCCTGAATTTGTTTTTCGGTTTTCCACTTCGGGCAAAGTTTGGAATCAGCAGTGTGGGGTTGTGGACAGTTAATACATTTAGGCTCTAGACTGCAATCTGTGGAAGCATGTCCAACAGATGCACATCTAGAGCATGTTAATTGACTACGGCACGAAGTTTTGAGAGTGACCGAACCTCTGGCACTTAAAACAGCGCAGAGGGTTCGGAATGTACGGGCGAATTTTGCAATTAAGATAGCCAGCTTTTATTGCGGGCGGAAGTTTCGGTCTATTGAATGTTAAAATTAAATGTTTCGTAGGGATAATGGTAGCATCTTTTTTATTGTAATTCTCCGGACTTGAATCACACCCTGATCAGAAAATCCTTCAATATTTCTGATTGAGTACTCAACAAGTCGGATTCAGATATGACACCGCGAGAAGTATTCAGTGATTTATGAGGACATATTGTAACGGGAGAATCGAGAAAAGTGTTCGCTAGGAGAAAAGATTTCGTTTGTAAAGCGGTATGAGTTTCTATTAGTATATCCCCGGATCTTATACGTTTGACAGTTTTCGGTTCTCCACCTATTCCAATCAGTGCCTTATGAATGGCAAATGGTGATTTTTTAGACAGTTCAACGTTTTGCAATGGGATTAATAAAAATCTGACATTGGTAGCAATTTGATCGATGAGAAGTTTGTTGGGTAAAACAAGGCCTTTACCCGGGCACAACAGCATTGGATCCATAAATATGCGTACAGAACTTCATCCTGGCGTGCCTCCACCCACCACGGAGTCCAACAAGGGAGGCAGTGTGCCAGTCATCTGGCAAAAAACCAGGCACGGCGCTTACCTGAAGTACACCCAGAATATAATGCTACAGCATCAGGGCGAGGATCCAACGGGTAAACCCGACACCCCTTATCTGCAGCACTAACCCTACAGCAATGTCTCTTCGGAGACTCCGAAGAGAGGTACCACCAGCCGATTGACAGGAGCGGGCTCACTCCTGCCACCCGTCTACAGCGAAGCGTGGGCCAAAGGTAATCCCAGGACACCATTTTCCTCCTTACGGGACGCCGCACACGGCAAACATGCGGGTCGGAAAACCAACGTTGTTAGTTAAAAAGAAACTAAAATAATCAAAACAGTTAAAGAAATCCAAGAAGAATAATACAAGTACCAAAAGAAATGATCGAAAAAAATCACAAAAGGATTAAACTAAATTAACGCAATGCAAAATGTATACAAAAATGTTAATGAGAAATTTAATGAAAACAAATCAATTAATTATGCGCATATGTATTTCGAAATAATTGTCTGTGTTCTGGACGGGAAAAGAAGAAAAGGGAACTTTGAATGGCAAGAAAGAGGGCCGAAAAAAGAGAAGGATCACTAGGGTTCCCCGGGGTCGTGAAGCCCGTGTTTACCAAAGACAGTAAACCCCTCGGGAGAAGGAAAAGATCACTAGGGCACCTCGGGAGCGTGAATCCCTCGACGAGCTCAAGAACCCCGTCGTTCAAGAGACGTTTGAATTATTGGAGGAATTCATAAGAATAGCCACCACCATCCCCACTAGATACGGACGCCTTAGGGCTTTAAACCAACTCTGTAAGAACGAGCTGAACATTTAATCCAAGCAAGAGAAATAATCCAAACCTAACGTTGATGTCATGGAACGCCAACGGCATCAGAACGCGTGTGGATGAATTCAGAGAATTTATCTCTGAATGGAATCCAGAAGTCATTAACTTACAAAAAACCCACCTCCAACCCTGTCATCACCTTGCCTTTCCAAACTACAACATCTACAGGACCGACCGCACCTGCCGTGGCGGCGGAACTGCAATTTTAATAAAAAGAAGTATTCCCCATCATGAAATAGTCATCAAAAATCTAAGTTTTGAAACAACAGCTATCAAAATAGAAAGAACAAATTTACAACCTATCACAGTGATCTCAGCCTACCGCTCACCCAGAAAACCAATCTTAGTCCATGACCTTCATCAGCTCTTCAGGAACCAAGATTACGTCCTCGTCGCCGGCGACCTGAACGCAAAACATGCTTCCTGGAGCCCAACAGAATGTCGCAGGACATACGATAAGAAGATTTTGCGACAGCACCGGATTCTCTCTAAATGCACCACTGGAACCTACGCACTTCCACAAGAACCTCAGGAACACGGTGATCGACCTAGCTATCTGCAAAGGTATGACAATCACCGATGTTACATCAATTCCCGAGCTCTCTAGTGATCACAACCCTGTTCTCTTTGAGGTGTGTTTGGATAATTTTACCGCACCTGTGCCCTCAGTACCTACGCTTTTCCAAACTGGAAGAAATTTCAAGATATTTTAACTAACACCCTTCCAGGTAACCCAATAATTAATAATACTAACGATATCGAAACGGCTATCAATATAATTTTAATTTCTCTCTTAAAAATGCTTACAATAATAGTAGTACCTTTAAAAGTATTAGTAAACCCCTTAAAACTATCCCCTCTGTCATCAGGGATAAAATTAAACTAAAAAATAGAATCCGTAAAGAATGGCAGGCCACTAAATACCCCCTCCTTATAAATCTCAACTTAATAAGCTGCAAAAGGAAATTAAGAATGAGCTTCGTAATTACAATAATTTTAAATGGGATAAACTTCTAGCAGAAGCTACCCCTGATGACGACTCTCTGTACAAAATTGTTAATACTCATTCTAATAAAAATGAAACCTTCTATATCCCACCTATAGTAGGCCCCATGGGCCTCCATTATAGTACTGAGGACAAAGTTAATTTGTTTGCTGATTCTCTCGAGAGCACATTTCAAGAAAATCTTTAACCATATGATGACGATTTCATCGACCTAGTGGAAGAAAAAATCGGAAATTATATGGACCGCAATGCCAGACGCCACACCGCTCCACTAACAGCACCTGAAGAAGTCATGAACATAATCAACCTCAACAATAAGAAAGCTCCGGGTAAAGATGGCATCAAGAATATTGCTCTAAAATCCCTCCCTCTAAATGCCATAACATACATTATCAAGATTTTCAATAGAAGCCTCCAATTTAACTACTTCCCAAAGGAATGGAAACATGCCCAAATAACTGTTTTACCAAAGCCCAAAAAGGATACAAAATTCGCAGAAAATTACAGACCCATCTCCCTCCTAAGCTGCCTTGGAAAAATTTATGAGAAGATCATCCTTACTCGCATCATAGATCACTGTGATAGAAATTACATAATACCAGATTTTCAACACGGCTTCAGAAAAGAAACATCCACCCAACATCAGTTATTAAGAGTGACGAACAAAATCATCAACGGGTTCAACACAAAGTCCTACACCGTCGGCATATTTTTGGATGTTAAAAAAGCATTCGATAGAATGTGGCATGACGGACTGATATACAAAATGATTAAACTTAAATTTCCAAACTACCTCGTCAAAATAATTCATAATTATCTGGACAATAGAACTTTTAACGTGAAAATAAATAGCATCTCTTCAAGCATCCGAAACATCGCAGCGGGAACGCCGCAAGGATCAATCTTGTCACCCGCACTCTACAACATCTTCACAAGCGACTTCCCCACCACTCCATCAGTCTCCGTCTGCCTCTTTGCCGACGATGCCGCAATTCTCTGCAATAGCATTACCGCCGACCAAGCAGTTCGAACCTCACAATCTTACCTCTCCCAACTTGAAACCTGGCTCATCAAGTGGAGAATCGCAATAAACACAGATAAAACAAATGCCATAATATTCCAAAAGAAGAGCCAATACCATGCCTCCTCAACTTAAACTTTTTGATGAATCCATAAACTGGACTTTTCAAACATCTTACCTTGGACTAATTCTTAACGACAACCTCACCTACCAACCGCACTTTAACGAAATCAAACAAAAATACTGGACCAAACATTTCTCTCTCATCGAATTGTTTAAAAAAAAATAAAACTCTCACTAAAAAATAGAATCTTCATTTACAAAACCTACTTAAGACCCATGCTAACTTACGGCTGTGCCATCTGGGGCGCAGCAGCAAACAACCACCTCGAAGATATGCAAAGACTCCAGAATAAAGTACTAAGAGTAATAGCAAGAGCTCCCAGTTTCATCCCAAGATCAGTACTCCACGAAGAACTTTGTGTTGAACCAATCCACACCCTCATAGCTAATTGATCATCAAATTTTCATTCTTCAATTCCGTACCACAGCAATCCTACTATAAACTCTCAAAATTATTTTTGCAATCTCCCCCATCCACCCACCGCATGCCTCACAGATCATCGAACATTTCACCTTCGTTTTAAGCATGTGAGCATCATCCATCACTGCAGAGCAACAGCTCGTTCTTACAATACGAATCAACATCGAAAGAAATCCCCCATTGGAACTTCGTGTTCCCCCAACCCAGACGAGAAAACCTCTTTCGGAACTCTGAAACGATCGCGTTTCACCCCAGCCAGTTTCCCTCTGTAGGTCGGCCCAACGACTGAGGTGTTTATCATATGTTTTCTCCCTTCTCTTAAGTTTTAATTTCTAACTGAAGTAGAAGCTTGGCATCCGCCAGGCTGGAACTGTTGATAAATATATATTCCAGTCTTCCTGTCTTGGTAGGGTTCAGACGCAGTTTCTCTGGAGGTTATTTCTTCGAATTAATTTTTAAATTTTTCCGCTTTTTCAAAGAAGTTCGATTCGACACGCGGCATGTGGTTAGGCCTCGCGCCTCACTGCAGTTTTCGACCCGGATTGTGATTTTTATTTCAGAGGATTACTATATGGATATGTCCGCTCCCAGGACAGATGCATGTGGCTTCATCTATCAAGGTAGGTGATTTATTTACCTTGGAACCTATGTTTTTGACGCTATTGCAGCTAATGAACACTTAGATAAATGTACCACGTGCATAGAATCAGAGGATTTATGTGACGTGCTACTCAAGAGATTTTGGTCACACCTTGACGACCCCGATTTGCCAAACACGCCTGAGAGACTTAGGCTTGTAAAGCTATTCAGTGGAAAGCACTGAAATGTTGAATAGAAAATCTATTAGACTCCAAAACAGGGAGTTTAAAGATTACATTAGGGACATCGAGCGACTTAATCGCGTCCCCATTACGGCTTCACCCGCTTCGCAGCCGAAGCGGAAATCAGCCAAGCGCCAGCCCGCATCGCCTAGCAAACAGACGCCGTCGAAGAAGCAGGCGAACGGAGCGAAAGCTCCCACCGACATCCACGGGGTATGTTCTGTCATATCGAAGGCGCTGAGTCTTTAATGGAGGAAGGGGAAACTTCAGCCAAAGAGAGCTCGGATGAGGTTTCTAAAACCAGTGAAAAGTTTCACCCAGAATGTTAGCAATTTCTTCTGGGAAGAAAAGACAGTGAGTGAGTGAGTGAATTTGGGTTTTTATGGCGCAAGAGCCAAAATTGGCTATACTGCGCCACACGTTTGTTAAAATATTAAAAACTAGGTTAAAAATACACAAGAAAAATACAATGATATAAAAATAATTATATATGTGCATGCCTGCATGCACATATATAAAAAATAAAGGTAAAGATAAAACATTTTAAAAAGTCAAATGAAATATAAAAATCCAATTTTCTTCATAAAAGCAAATAGATTTTGGTGGGGAGATTCCCCCACCAAGTCAGATAAGGTTAAAACAGATTTATGAAAAAAGGTGATGCGATGATGGTTAAAAACGGGACAATCGATTAAAATGTGATGAACAGTGTAAGAGACATGGCATGAAGGACATTCAGGAGCACGTTCTCCAAACAACAAATGCCTGTGTGTGAAGCGAGTATGGCCAATGCGAAGACGAGTCAATTTGACATCAGTTCTTCGCAGTGGCATCACAGGCCATGCTCCTATGACAGGTTTCACAGAGTGCAGTTTGTTATCCAACTGCTGACTCCATGATTCCTGCCAGATGTTAAAAATATGATGCATGATGACGCGCTTCATATCCGATAGCGGAACAGCTAGCGGCAGATGCGTCGTCGCCGACTTTGCCGCGCTGTCCGCTTGCTCGTTGCCTATGATTCCTACGTGACTTGGTAGCCAGCAAAACACGATATCGAAACCCTTGCTGTAGAGTCGACTCGTAATGTCGAGTATTGTACATACCACTGGATGGCAGCGATCGTGGTAGTTTTCAAGCGCTTCTAGTACACTCATGCTGTCAGTATAGATGCAGTATTTACGGGGCAGAGTGGAGTCGATTAATTGAAGTGCACGGTAAATGGCGACAGCTTCGGCAGTGAAAATGCTGCAAGAAGTGTCGAGCCTATAACCGAGCATAATATCTTCAATCACGACTCCACAGCCAACGTAATCTGCACGTTTCGAACCATCAGTGTAGATGGCCGAATAACGACTATACTGACTGCGGTGGTAGGCGAAGACGCGTTGAAAGACGACAGGCGCTACAGTGGATTTACTGTAAGTGGCAAAAGGGTTGATATAAGGGAACCGTGGCGTATTCCAAGGTTGGAATAGGAAAAGGTTCCTTTGCTGGATATGCACGTTAGGTAGGTCGAGTTCAGAAATATGAAGCTTCATCCTATCCATAAACGGCCGGATGTTAGACGGCCGTGCATCATAAAGTCTCTTCATGCTGGTACTCATATACACATTCTGCAGAGGATGTGAAGGCACAGACAAGATCTTAAAATAAAACGCAAGAGACAGCTTCCTCCGCCGAAGATCTAGAGGAAGCTGATGACAGTTAACATAGAGACTCTGCACCGGTGATGTGCGGAACGCACCCGAGCAGATTCTCAGTGCCATATGGTGGACGGGGTCAAGTTTTTGCAGAGTAGAGTTGCACGCTGATCCGTATGCAACACATCCGTAGTCGATGCGAGAGAGTACGATTGCCTGATACACTCGGAGTAATGATGTTCGATCCGCCCCCAAGAGGTGTTTGACAACACCTTTAAGAGGTTTAAAGACTTTTCACACCTCTTCCGCAAATGTAAAATATGCGGAAGGAAAGTGAGCCGGCGGTCGAAAATTACTCCGAGAAATCGTACGTCGGGAACCACGGGAATTTGTACATCACGGATGCGTATTTCGGGGTC
Source organism: Trichonephila clavipes (assembly GCA_019973935.1). Lineage (NCBI taxonomy): Eukaryota > Metazoa > Arthropoda > Arachnida > Araneae > Nephilidae > Trichonephila > Trichonephila clavipes. Next base: position 59,765 of record BMAU01003929.1, read on the forward strand.
GGGATGAATACCCCGTTTGCGGCAAAAGTGCACGCAGCAACTCTTGCTCGCAGAAATACTATGACCGTTGGTGTCGCACCATTTTAAAATGTTGTTGACGGCAGTTTGCAACTGTCGTTCAATCATGCGCATATCTGAGCCTTCACAACTGACCTGCAAGTCGTCGACATAAAAAGAAGCCTGTATAGAGGGCGATAAAACATTTAAGATGGGTGAAATATGACAAATAAAAAGGGTGACACTCAGAATGCTTCCCTGAGGAACTCCCTCAGCTTGCAAAAAAGAAGCAGAGAGAGTGTCACCCAAACGAACCTTAAAAGTGCGGACATTTAAAAACTTTTGAATGAAAATAGGTAAATTTCCACGAAGACCAAAGTTAAAAAGAGTGCGGAGTATCCCATAGCGCCAAGTACGGTCATATGCCTTCTCGATATCAAAGAAAATAGAAACAAGATGATTCCTCCGGACAAAAGCGTTTCTAATTTTGCTTTCCAGCTGAATGATGTTATCGAGAGTGGACCTTCCTTTACGGAAGCCACTCTGAAACAGAGGAATGCATTTGTTCTTTTCTAACTCGTAAACGAAACGAGCGTTGACCATACGTTCCAGTGTCTTACAAAGGCAGCTCGTGAGTGCTATCGGTCGATAGCTGAGAGGGTTCTTAGGATCTTTTCCAGGTCTTAAAATGGGGATCACTATGGCTTCTTGCCATTGAGTAGGATACACCTGCTCCCTCCATATTCGGTTGAATAGGTAAAGGAGACTTACTAGTGAATCCTCGTTCAAATGGCGAAGCAATTCATAGGAAATTCCATCAGGACCTGGACTAGTATTGTGGGCCGATGATAAGGCTCTCTTCAATTCAAACATGTCAAAGTCACAGTTATATGGTAAAGGTTGTCGGCACCTGAAGTTGATAGGTGTCCGCTCTAAACGATTCTTAGTCGCCTGGAATGCAGGGCTATATGAATCGGAGCTGGACACACTAGCAAATGTTTCGCCTATCAAGTTGGCCACATCTAAAGGTGACGAAAACAAAGCAGTAGAAGTTTCCAATATCGGAATGTTAAATTCTCGATAAAGGCCATTCGCTGCTTTGACCTTTCTCCATAACTGTTGGCTGGTAGTTGACGATGTGATTGAAGACACATACTGGATCCAAGATTCTCTCTGGCATTGACGACGTATTCTACGAGCTAACGCTTTCGCACGTTTGAACGCTATGAGATTATCAGTGGTGGGGTACCTCCTGAAAATACCCCACGCCCTCCTTTGTTCCTTTTGGCTTGTTGGCAGGAAGCGTTCCACCATGGTTTGCACAGCTTTCGAGGGGAATTGGATGTTTTGGGAATGGCTGCATCAGCAGCATTCCGAATAGCTTCAGTGACATTGAAAACAGCTTCATCAACTGCCCAGTTCTGAACCATTGTGCCTGAGATAATCGCTAACCGTGTGAATTTATCCCAGTCTGCGCGATGAAAATGATAAGTGGGGGACGAAAACGTGTCCCCGCACCATTAACATGCGAGACTAGGAGAGGGAAATGATCGCTGTTGTGCAGATCGTTTGCAACCTCGAAATTCAACATCGGTAGCAGAGTTGGCGAACAGATGGCTAGATCGAGGGAGTGAAATGTCCTCGTGGGTGCATGGAAATACGTTTTCTCGTCGTTGTTCAGCAGACAGAGACAGTGATCAGAAATCAACTGTTCGATCTGTCGCCCACGAGAATTTGTAACATCATGCCCCACAGAGGGCTGTGTCCGTTAAAGTCACCGAGCAAAATAAATGGAGCTGGCAATTGACTGACTAAATGATTCAAATCCACTTGTTGCACAACATCGTTGGGTGGTAAATAAACACAACAGACTGTGACTAAAGAATGGACGTGAATCCGAACAGCCACAGCCTGTAATGTTGTGTGCAGTGTGACGACATTACTGGGAAACAGATTAGACGTGAAGAGGCATACACCTCCGGTTGGAGATGTATCGCCATCTACATCCCGTCGTACACAATTATAACCACGCACTTGCATTGTCATGGTACTCTTCAGAAATGTCTCCTGAAGAGCAACGCATGCGGGCTGGTACGTGGATATGATGGATTTGAGATCAGCAAGTCGAGTTCTTAGACCACGGCAGTTCCAGGAGATAAAGGAGGTCATGAAGTCTTCGCACTTGCTCCTCGCAAGGAGCCAGAAGACGAAGGTCTGGGCGACAGATCGTCCATCAGACTCTCGTCGCTTTGTGAGGCATGAATGTCCATGACATCGTCTCCCATGTCATGGAGTTTTTTTAGAGAGGTTCGACCTCTTTTTTTTGTGGGATTGCACCCCCCGATTCCTTGATGCGTGTTTTTCGAGTTTTCTTAACAGTGGGCGGAGTGGATACAGTTTTACGTGTATCCACTGCAATAGACTTCGGTTGTACAGATTCGGATTGTGCAGATTTTGGAGCTGTACTCGCGTCCACTTGAATGGCTATTGTTTGGTATGTTTTGTTGGCTACCGATGCATAGCTTTTTCCAGAAACTGGCGTGCGTAAGGATACAACACGCCGAGCTTCCGGATAGGAAAGTTTATTCTTAATCTTAACTGCCGTGATCTCCTTTTCCAATATCCATGTCGGACAAGATCGAGAAAACGATGAATGGTCCCCTTTACAATTGACACATCGTTCCTTTGCTTTACAGTCTGCGCTATCATGGCCTACCTCTGCACATCTAGAGCAGGTGGGCTGGCCGCGGCAGACTGTTTTCGAATGACCAAATCTTTGGCATTGAAAGCAACGGAGCGGATTTGGAATGTAAGGTCGAACAGGGCAATGGAGATAGGCGGCCTTTACGGACTGTGGGAGTTCAGGCGTCGAAAAGGTCAGGATGAGGTGCTTAGTGTTAAGCACCTGGCCATCCCGCCGAATCGTAATTCGCCGAACTTCACAGACCTTCTGATCCACCATATTCTCCTTTATTTCCTCTGTTGACACATTCAACAAATCCGCTGCCGAGATGACGCCTCGCGAATAATTGAGGGTGTTGTGAGGAACGATAGTGACGTCAAGATGGGCCATTTTACGGAGTGTCCTGAGGGCGGAAGACTGTTTCGCCGATGCTACTTCGAGGAACAAGTCCCCGGAGCGCATCTTGCGAATTGTCTTGACCGGCCCAATGCTACTCGTGATCGCCTTCTCGATTAGAAAAGGTGATACGGTGGAAAAGGTGTTCGGAGTTTTAAGAACAAAGAATCTAGCAGAATTGCTAAATTCTTGTTGCTGTGTATTAGATGTATGTTTTGATTCAATTTGTTGCTCCACTGAAGGAGATTTTCTAATGGGTTCCATGAGTGTGTTTTGTGTTCATCCCAGTACGCCTCCACCCACCATGGAGCCCAACAAGGGGAGGCAGCCCGCCGGTCATCTGACATGCGTCAGGCACGGCACTTACCTCAGAGGTGGTACTGGGATATAGTAGTACAGGTTCGGGATGTGATCCGCCAGTTCACCTAGGGCACCCCTAACTGCAATACTAACCCTAAAGCAACCGTCTTTGGTATTCCAAAAGAACCCGTATTGGAAACCGCAGAACTAATCACCAGCCGATTGACAGGAGCGGGCTCACTCCTGCCTCCCGTCTACGGAGAAGCATGGGCCAAAGGGCACGCAACAGGAACCCCAGACTCCACTTTCCCCGGTACGGGTCGCCGCACACGGCAAACATGCGGGTCAGACTCAAAAACCGGTCTTAACATTACGTAAATCGAAAAGTAAAATGCATTTGTTTTAAATACCCCAAAGAAATAAACCAAAAGTAAAACAGTAGAAATAATTAAACCAAAATATCCAAAATAAAATTAACCACACAAAACAACCCCTAACTGAACTAAATATAACGTTAAAGATGGACCTGTAACTTAAAAACTAACTAAGCAAATATTTTTTGGGGTTTTTTTTTTCTTTTCAAAAGTCACTCGGGTACCTCGGGGACGTGGCCTCCCGTACTCACCCGAAAGTGAGCCCCTGAGGTGGAAAAGAAGAAAAGGGAAATTGGAATGGCAAGAAAAAAGGGCCGAAAATAGAGAAGGTTCACTAGGGTTCCCCGGGTTCGTGAAGCCCGTGTTTACCATAGACAGTAAACCCCTAGGGAGAAGGAAAAGATCACTAGGGCACCTCGGGAGCGTGAACCCCGTACTCACCTAAAGAAGGTGAGCCCTGAGGGGTCCCGGAACCAGCGAGAAAGATGACGGTTTTACTATTGTAGGCCGAAACGGAAGACGCATTGCTCCTATTGTGATTGATTCACAGAGTAATGCCACCGAGCTCCTTGACCAGTTAGGGAAGTTCTGCGACACACCACTCGAGGGGCGTTTTGAGAACGGGAAACTCCGAGTTTTCCCAACTTCTGCCGAAGAGCACAGATTAATTCAGAAATATATCTCGGACAAGAAATCGCGGTCTCACACATTTGAGATAGCCCAAAACAAACGGCTGAAGGTAGTCTTGAGAGGGTTACCCACAGATTTTAACCAGGAAGAACTCATGTCAGAGTTACATTCATTTGGTTTCCAACCCAATTATATTTCCCTGTTGAGAAACAGGAAACTAACACAGATATGCCACTGTTCCTGGTAACCCTCCCCAAATCCCCTGAAAGCAGGGGAATATTTAACATAAAAACTATTGGATTTTTCAGAGTAGCCGTCGAGCCTCTTAATAAATCCACCATGCCCCCGCAGTGTTATCGCTGCCAGGAATTTTTTCATCACTCTCGGTTCTGCGCCAGAGCACCGAAGTGTCTGAAATGCTCAGGAGGCCATCTCACCTCTGATTGCACCAAGTCAGCCAAGGCCCCGGCTAAGTGTGCCAACTACAGCGGCCCGCACCCTGCAAACTTTTCGGGATGCCCCAGGAATCCCATCAACACAAAAACAAACAAGTCAAAATCGACGAAGAACGTCTGGTAAGAGCGAGCGGCTGCGCGCAAGGATAATAAAAAACAGCCAACGACACCTTCCTTTGCGGAAGTAGTTAAAAGAGGCACGAACAACAACTCTCTGGATGCCAAAGTCATGACCCAGATGATGTCGCAGTGGGGACAAATGCTGTCCTTATTACAAACTAAGCTTTAAAATTAAAATTCAACTGTAGTAATAGGGATCACTCTCTCAGGTTTTTTAGCTGGAATGCTAATGGATTAAAAACTAATTTAGAGGAATTAAAAGATTGCATTATTGATTATAACCCCGACGTAATCGGGATACAAGAAACTCATCTTCGTCCTGCGGACAGTGTGAGTGAGTGTAGGGTTTAATGGCGCAAGAGCCAATTTTGGCTATGCTGCGCCAAACATTTGTTAAGAAATTTAAAATGTTTCATAAATTATATAAAAATCATGACACTACACTGAAAAAAAATGTAAAAATTTAAATCACTTAAAACCGCATTCAATGACTTGAATAAAATTTGGTGGGGATTCCCCACCAAGTCAGACCATATCTTAAAATTAAAAGCATAGAAAATACAAAGGTTAGTTTAAAACAAGATTAGATAATACATGGTATAAAATTATTCTCTATAGTTCCTGTATCGGGATGGAGTTTTAACGCACGTAAATAACCTTCAGGAAGAATGAAAGTATCTTGCTCAAGTTCTTCCTCCTCCACGTCGTAAGTTATCATATCCTCGTCATCAGTTGTTATTTCTGTAGGTGTTGCATTTCGAGATCTATGTGGAACCCTTTTTATTTCGATATTTGGTTTTGGTATTTTTGAGCGTTTTCTTCTATTTCTTGATTTTCTTTTTACAATCTGTTGGGCGTCAGCTGCTGTAGAATGTTCACTATTGGATTCATTAGGGACAGACTCAGGAAAGTTTTCAGTTGAAAACGAATTAAGTGTAGCAGGAGTGGTATGAGAATGGGATTCAGTTCCTAAAGGTGAAACTAAATTATTCAGGTTATTGCTAGGGAAGTAGTTGTAGTAGTAGTAGGGATGGGTATTTGTAATAAAGATTCAACTTGTATTGTTGGTAGTATACCAGATGGGGAAGGAAGTAGATTGTCTTGAGTAGAGGAAGATGTCGTGGGGAAGGTAGAAACTGAAGACGAGGTACCAGGTAATGAATTTTTAGAAGATATGGGTGTTAGGCATTGTAAAGGTGGACAGATTATGTTTGATAGAGTGGGATCTGTTTGGGTAGCTGTGGATATTGTTGAAGGTCTAGCAGCCTGAGCATATGTTTGGGTTAACTGAGGAACTATTAATCTGCGTGCTTCAAAATAAGATATGTTTTTATTGATTTTAATTTCTTGGATCTGCTTTTCTATTTTCCATTTTTGGCATAATTTTGAATTGGACGGATGAGACTGCGTACAATTAACACATTTGGGCTCTAGAGTACAATCCGTGGAAGAATGCTCAACGGAAGCACATCTAGAGCATGTTAATTGGCCGCGGCAGGAAGTTTGGGAGTGACCGAACCTCTGGCATTTGAAACAGCGCAGAGGGTTCGGTATATAAGGACGGATTTTACAATGGAGATATCCAGCTTTTATCGTGTTTGGTAGTTTTGGACTATTAAATGTTAAAATTAAATGTTTTGTGGGAACAATTGTAGAGTCTTTTTTTATTGTAATTCTCCTGACATGAGTGACACCCTGATCAGAGAAACCTTCAAGTATCTCTGAATCAGAAGTGCCCAACAAGTCAGGTTCAGAGATAACACCACGACAGGAATTCAGGCTTTTATGCGGAAATACAGTTACAGGGCCATTAAGAAACGATTTTGCAAGAAGAAAGGACTTAGTTTGTAAAGCTGACGTAGTTTCTATTAGCAGATCCCCGGAACGCAATCGTTTGACGGATTTCGGTTCACCACCAATTCCTATTAGAGCCTTTTGTATAGCAAAAGGCGATTTTATCGACATATTATTTGGAAGAGAAACAATAAGGAATCGTGTATTTAAGGAAATCTGTTCAATGTTTAAGTGAGTTGGAGAGGGTGGGTTGGGGGTTTTAAAAGATGCGTTTTGAAAGGAGGAGGAGAATTCCTTTTGATTTTCAGAGGACCAGTTTGGCAGGGCTTGTCCTAGAGTCAGCAACCAGTAGTGGCCTCGGGAATGCCCCCCGCACTGCAATGCAGGACCCCATCCAGGCACCACCTGGAACTACAAGACAGGCGGGATTATACACCAGCTGATAGAGCAGCCAGGACATGCTGGTTAGGCTGTCCCGGGCTCCTGTACTATCTGGCGGCCTGAGACGCAAAACTCAGCTTTTCTCCTGTACCCTCTACATGGCCGCTTCCTCCAAGACCCCACCGCACTAGTCCAAAGGTCCTCAAAAGTTCAAAACCCCGCTCCAAGTGCCAGGTTTCCCAGGGAGCAGTCCGTTGTGTCATCATACCAAAAGTGAAAAAACATCAGACACAACTTCATTCCACTCAGTCCTGGTCTGCCACAGGACTTCGTGGCAGAAAAAGAAAGATAAGTTGAACACAAAAAAAAATCAACAATAGAACATAAAAGAAGCAACAAAATCAAAATATTGAAAGAAATATAAGAAAATCAAATGAAAAGTACATAATATAAAATGTAAACCATAGTACAGTAGTAAAAAATATCAAATTCTTTACCAGAAAAAAACAAAGATGGAACAAAGTACATTGTTGAATGTAGATCTGTGGTCTGGACGTGAAAAGAAGAAAAGGGAAATTTGAATGGCAAGAAAGAGGGCCGAAAATAGAGAAGGATCTTTAGGGTTCCCCGGGTTCGTGAAGCCCGTGTTTACCAAAGACAGTAAACCCCTAGGGAGAAGGAAAAGATCACTAGGGCACCTCGGGAGCGTGAAACCCGTACTCACCTAAAGAAGGTGAGCCCCCTGAGGGGCGTCCTGCGGACAGAGTTAGCATTCCAAATTACACTTGTCACAGAAGTGACCGCACAACACATAGAGGGGGCGGAACGGCCATCTTCGTCAATTCTATTAGACACCCACGCCATCCTAAATGTTTCAAACACGTTTGAAAATTCATCAGTCATACTTCAGTTAGGAAACAATAGTAAGATTACTGTGGCGTGTATTTATAGACCTCCACACGGCTCCATTAATACTACGGAACTCGACGCAATTCTCATCCATAGCAACAAAGCCTTTCTCTTCGGCGATTTTAATGCTCGACATCCCAGCTGGAACCCAGGCAGGGCAAACACAAATGGTAATATTCTGTGCAATTGGGCCGTTGGGTCGGCACTGGATATTCTTGCCCCCGATACTCCTACACACTTCAACAGTCGACACTCCAACGCTATCCTTGACATAGGCTTTGCAGTTAATTTATCTCACACTGAAATTTTTACTATAAATACACTTAGCAGTGATCACAATCCAGTTATTTTTGATTTCGTCACTAATTAAGTACTTCCACCAATCCTTAGAACTTTAAAAACTACCAACTGGATTAAATTTCAAGAAATAATTTATCACACCATTCCCGGAAATCCCCGGATAAATGATTTGGATCTAGCCGTTCAAAATTTTACCAGCAATATTTCGAATGCTATTTCTGCTTCCAAATCCACCAGATTAATTACCACTCCACACCTCCGCCTCCCTGAAAACATCAGAGAGCTTATCCGAGCTAAAAATAGATTCCGCAAACTCTGGAATGATACCAGATACCCGCCATACAAACGCGAAGTTAATGCTCTCAGACAGATCAGGAGAGAAATCCAAGAACATAAAATAAAACAGGACCTGGAAAGATTTTCTATTAACTTTAAATCCTGAGGACAATTCCTTGTATAATTTACATAGGAAATTTTCTAAAAGGCATATCCCCCTTCCACCTCTTCATGGTCCGGGTGGAATGGCCTATTCGGATTTCGAAAAGGCGGAGGCTTTCAAAGATACACTTGAAGTCACATTTCAGGAAAATGAAGAACCCTACTGTGACGACAAGATTGAAGAAGTTGAAAGTTTAGTCGATGACTATTTCGACAACTTCGCAACATGCACGCCCCTCTCACTTCCCCTCCGAGGTCAGAGGCATTATTAAAAACTGCAGAATAGAAAAGCTGCAGGCCCCGATCAAATCCCAAACATAGCATTTAAATATTTTACGCAAAATGGGCTTACTCATTTAACTAAGTTGTACAATCAATGCCTCATTAAAAATCACTTTCCTACACTATGGTAGCAAGCGAACGTCATTATGCTGGCCAAGCCAAACCAAGATAGAACATATCCACAAGGCTACAGACCAATTAGCTTAATTAACGCCACTGCTAAGATATTCGAAAGAATTATTTTAACTAGAATCAAATCTCACTGCAAAGCCATAGATTGTATTCCCCCGGAGCAATGCGGCTTCCGGGAGGGCCATTCAACGCTACACCAACTGATACGTGTAACAAACATTATCAACGAGGGTTTTGCCGACAAATTTTATACTGTAGGTGTCTTTTTAGACGTTAAAAGGGCATTTGACAAAATGTGGCACGATGGCCTCACGTACAAATTAATTAAATTACAGTTCCCTGATTTAATTAAAATTATTCATAATTTCTTACACAATAGAACTTTTAGAGTTCGTGTAAATAATTCATATTCAAACACGGGATCTTGCCTCTCTGGGGTCCCTCAGGGATCTGTTCTCTCACCGTACTTGTACAACATCTACACACATGACTTTCCACAGCACTCCACCGTCAGTACTTGTCTGTTTGCGGATGATTCCGCAGTTCTCTCGCAAAGGTGTCCAGCTGAAATACACTATTAAAACTATTCAACACTTTTTAGATAAACTTGAAACGTGGCTTACACATTGGAGAATTGCAATTAATGTAGATAAATCACAAGCAATTGTTTTCAGGAAATGGGGGGTTATCGACCCGCCTATCCATCTTACACTTTTTGATGACAACATACAGTGGGTTCCGGTGGTGAAATATCTGGGTCTACACATTGATAGCCGCTTAACGTTCAAAAAGCACATCGACTATCTATCTGAGAAATTCTGGGGTAGAATTTCTCTAGCCATCTCCCTTGTCAGGAGGAGGTCTCCTCTATCCCTAGAAAATAAAGTCATTCTCTACAAGCAGATTCTGCGCCCAGTTATCACTTATGGTTCACCCGTTTGGGGAGCCGCAGCCGCCACCCACATGAAAAAAATTCAAGTAATGCAAAACAAAATACTACGCGTCATGACGAACGCACCTTGGTACGTCCGAAATGACGTTTGTAATCGTTTCATCTGTTTGTGAGGAACTATTAACAGTTATGGATTTGGCAACTTGAGCGTAAGTTTGAGACGGTTGTGGGGTTATAAATTTTCGGGCTTCAATATAGGATACGTTTCTGTTGGTTTTAATTGTTTGTATCTCTTTTTCTATTTTCCATTTAGGACATAGTTTCGAATCAGCGGAATGAGGCTGTGAACAATTGACGCATTTCTGCTCCAGACTGCAATCTGAGGACGCATGTCCAACAGATGCACATCTAGAGCACGTCAATTGTCCTCGGCAGGCAGTTTGAGAGTGTCCGAACCTCTGGCACTTGAAACAGCGCAGAGGGTTCGGAATGTACGGGCGAATTTTGCACACACACAATGAAGATATAAAGCTTTAATTGAAGTAGGTAAATTTGGGCTATTAAATGTTAAAATTACATGCTTTGTAGGAAAAACTGTAGTATTCTTTTTTATTGTAATTCTTCTGACTCTAATGACACCCTGATCCGAAAATCCTTCAAGGATTTCAGATTCAGAAGTGGTCAACAAGTCCGGTTCTGAAATAACACCTCTGCAAGAGTTAAGAGATTTATGCGGAGTGACAATTAAAGGAGAGTTTAAAAAGGTTTTGGCAAGGAGAAACGACTTTGTTTGAATAGCGGAATTAGTTTCAATTAGTAAATCCCCGGAACGTAAACGTTTTACGGTCTTGGGTTCACCACCTATTCCAAGGGCTTTGTGAACAGCAAAAGGAGATTTATTGGGCATTTCATTGTTCGGAAGAGAAAGTAATAAAAATCGAGTATGCGTAGAAACAGTATCAAAGTTGCGAGCGGGTAATACATGCGCATCCTATGTTGGGAAGGGTGGGATGGGGGTTTTAAAAGATGCGTTTTGAATGTTTTTCTTATTTTGAATTTTTTTTTTTAGAAAGGAGAATTCCTTTTGATTTTCACAGGGCCAGTTTGGCAGGGCTTGCCCTAGAGTCAGCAACCAGTAGTGGCCTCGGGAGAGCCCCCCGCTCTGCAATGCAGAAACCCATCCAGGCGACACCTGGAACTACAAGACAGGCGGGATTATACACAAGCTGATAGAGCAGCCAGGACATGCTGGTTAGACTGTCCCGGGCTCCTGTACTATCTGGCGGCCTGAGACGCAAAACTAAGCTTTTCTCCTGTACCCTCTACATGGCCGCTTCCTCCAAGACCCCACCTCACTAGTCCAAAAGTCCTCAAAAGTTCAAAACCCCGCTCCAAGTGCCAGTTTTCCCAGGGAGCAGTCCGTTGTGTCCTCATATTAATAGTGAAAGCCCATCAGACACAACTTCATTCCACTCAGTCCTGGTCTGCCACAGGACTTCGTGGCAGAAAAATAAAGATAATAAGTGGAACACAAAAAAGCAACAAAATCAATAATCGAACATGAAAGAAGCAACAAAATCAAAAAATATTGAAAGAAATTTTAGAAAATCAAATGAAAAGAACGGAATATAAAATATAAACCATAACACGGTAGTAAAAAATATCAAATTTTTTACCAGAAATAAACAAAGATGGAACGAAGTAAATTGTTGAATGTAGATCTGTGGTCTGGACGTGAAAAGAAGAAAAGGGAAATTGGAATGGCAAGAAAAAGGGCCGAAAATAGAGAAAGATCACTAGGGTTCCCCGGGTTCGTGAAGCCCGTGTTTACCAAAGACAGTAAACCCCTAGGGAAAAGGAAAAGATCACTAGGGCACCTCGGGAGCGTGAAACCCGTACTCACCTAAAGAAGGTGAGCTCCCTGAGGGGAATGAAGAAAGAAGAGTTCAAAATTTAGCAATCAATCATTCGAGTGAATAACTTCAACATAATAGTTAAATAAACTAAAAATATCTCTTACAGAGAAAGTTGCAAAGTAAGATTTTCATTATATTCTGTTTTTTTATGTTACCTAAATCAAGCCAAAAAAGTCAACATACTCCCAAACATGTAATTGTTTATGTCAGTAAAGAAAAGTGGAAAAGCAGGAATAATTTTCGTATTAATTTACAAACTGCATTTACATTCGAAAAATGTTTCAATAGAAACCAATTTCAATTTCAGAAATAAATTTGACTGCTTTTCTGTCAAGTTCATTTAGTAAGTGATTCAATATAAGAAATAATTCAAAAAAGAAATTAACAAATGCAACAGTACTCAAAAAACCAAATCATGTCATAAAGAAAGTTACGGTTTGAATTATAATACAACCAACAAGAAATTTAATCTCTGAATTTATGTTTATAATCAGGATTAAATCAAAAGAATTCTCATTCAGAAATATTCCATTAAAAAAATTTCGAGCAATGTCTTCGCAGCTAAAAATCCCAGAATGAAAAAAAAAAGATCTTGGATTCAGACAGCATTCCAAAAAAATTCAATTAAGTTCATAACTAACTCAGAATTTTATTTGAATTGAGTAATTTGGCTCGAAAAAACATTTCCTTCTGCAAGAAAAAGGTAGGCAGCATGTAATGAGATTGTGCCAAATTAAACCCTTTATACTAAAGCATGACTATTTGTCTAATTTCTTCCAGAAGCCGTTTAAAAGATGTGCAAGTTTATCTGTTCTAAAAAATCAAATAGAGCTACTAGAATTTTTTTAAAAAAATTCTTCCAGAAGCAATTTAAAAGATGTGCAAGTATATCTGTTCCAAAAAATCAAATGGAGCAACTAGAATTTTAAAAAAATTCCATTCCCCTTAGATATCGATGAGACCCGACCGCCAACCTCTCGCCAAAAAGGGCGCTTACCATCCTGTTGTGGTAACTCAAGGTTTTTTTCCTATACTGTTTTGTTCATTCCCGGCAACCCTAAGCACAAATTTGCGCGTAATTTCTTCCATTGTTTCAGGATATTAAGCTAATTAATTGCCTCATTATTTAATTGATTAATATTAATTTTTATAAACAAATAATTCACTTGACTGCATTTTTTTGCGCGGGTTCGTATATAACCCGACTTTTTTGAAAGACCTAGCCATTTCTTTGTACTGTGCTGTGCTTAAAGAGCTAGAAATTTTCTGAATTCTTTCCTTTCTGGAGATAACTATTTGTAGAAAACCCGGTTGTATTCTTTTTATTTTGGATAAAACCTGGTTGTATATTTTTACTTTATTACATTTAAACAAATCTCTTTGCTTTAGAGATAAAGCTATAAGATCCTAGCATTAGTGATATAGCTCTTAGCATTACGAATATTAGCATCTTAGTATATTTATACTTTTGATTTTTTTTCATTATAAATGTCAGCATTTAATTTTTGATATTTTTAGAATTAAGAATATTTGCACTTAAATATATTTATTACAATTTTTCTTTCTTTATATTGTAAGACATTTCATAGCATTTAATTTTAATTAGATATATTAACATAATTTCTATTAACAATACTCCTATATGTATATATATATTGCTAATGTGATTTCCAAATATCAGTCCATTGCACGGTCCAAGCATTTCAGCAGAGTTTTTTCATCATGTCGAACCAATGGAAAAAATGTTGCTGAAAATGGTGTTCCAACATTTGATTTTGTTTATGAATTAAAGAATACCTCTGACCTGTTCAAATTTTTAAGAGAAGCAAGGTTAGTTAAAAAGATTTTGGCTTGTGGGAAGTGTAGCATTGTTATGAAATTAAGATCCAAAGCTTGTACAGTTAGATTTGTTTGGACATGTAGAAATAGAATCGATAAAAACAAATGTGGTGTACAACAGAGCGTTAGATATGGATCTTTGTTTTCACCCAGCAAGTTGACTATCAGCGAGATTTTTCTCCTGACATATGTAATTCTTTTGAATTTTCCCACAAGTCTTATTAAGTCACAATGGTTTTTTGGACTCAACACAATGGCTGATTCAAGAAGATTCATTAATGATCATGTTGAGCAATCGACCGAAGCAATTGGTGGAGTAGGAAAGATTGTCTAAATCAACAAATCTAATTTTGGCAAAAGAAAATATAATAGAGGCCATCGTGAAAAAGGTCAGTGGGTTTTTGGAGGAAGAGGAGAGGAGAGAGAGGATCAGGAAAATTGTTTCTTGTTGCTGATCATGACCCGATGAGGGAAATGCTACTGGCTCTTGCAAAAGAGTGGATTCGACCCGGAACAACAAAATACTCAGATTGTCGGAATTAGTATGATTGTCTGGCAGAAGAGGATTATGTACATTTGACAGTGAAAAACAGGTACTGTTTCGTTTATTGTCACACAAACATTTTTGGGTGTATGGCATCACATTAAGGCTTCATTGGCTGCCCACAATAGGCAAACTGATTTAAGTTTTTATTTAGCAGAGTTTGATGTGTTCACTACATTTTTGGTGTTAGGGAAATGGACCAACTTTACATATGGAAACAATTAAATATTTTTTAGAAAGCTTAATTTTATAAATTAAATTCATGTAATTATTTTAGACTTAATTTGTTATTTATAATTAACTTTAAGCATCCATTGTTTTTTGTGGTAATGATTATCATAATGTTCAGCAAATAATGATATAACATTCTGATTCACAAAAAATAATTTTTTTAAAGAGTTGTAAAACAATCCTATCATTCTTTCACCTTTTTTCATTTACTATTTTACTCTTATTTCTTAGATAAATCAAATACAAGAAAACTAAATATATAAATAATAAAACTACTAAAACATGTGATTATTAAAAATTACTTAATTTAATTCACATAATTAGTCATAAGTAAAGCATATAATTACAAATTACTCAAATGATTAAAGCAATTCATTTTTTCTAAACAAATCATTATCTATTTCACTATATAATCTCGACTCAAGAATTTGGGTCGTATGGCATAATTTTCGATTCTAAGACTTCTTTACATTTTCAGATCATCCTTACGAGTTAAACAGTAGGCTTAACATGGCAGAATTGTAAACACCAAATTTGGTGAGAAATGACTTTTCGCCAAAACAAAACAGAGCTGGCGGCCGCTGGGCATATACAATACCAGTTCCTTTTTTTAACAAAAGCATACATATCTAAAATGTGTAGACAAAATTATGTCATACAAAAATTTATGAAAGATAAAATTAGCAAACAATACAATTACAATCAAAGCATGTATTACTTCTTAAGCCAGGGGTGGCGAACCTTTTTGGATCAACATGCCATTTTTCCCTTAATATTTAATGAAGTATAGATGTGACGTCCAATAATTTTGAAGTGATTGAGAAAATAATGAAATTAAATACTAACAACTCAAAACTATTTATAATGCATTTTTATAAAAAATGCATTTTGCACTATATAGTATAAGATGTTTCATTTATATGTGTAATTCAAATTAAAGTAACATTAGTGAGAATTCTGTTGTGGCAGATTAGATCAGAAATAACTTTTTGGATTATAAGATGTTACCTTTAGCACAGAATGCAAGCTGAATTGGAGTCATCTGCTAAACCATTTCTAAGTGAGTCTTTAATGTTATTTGTCTCTGAAAGTAATATATCTTAGGCATATAGTCATATGAAAATGTAGTTAAAATAGCATGAGCCAGTTTCTTCAAACAGATAAATGTATCTGGAATCGAATTTCATGTTTCCAAAATTCCATTCCTAGCATTTTTACTTATACTGATTGTTCATCTTTCTGTTTTAATCAATTTCAACTTCCTCCTTTTTTCAACAAATTTTTGAATCCATATCGAACTAGACTGGAAATCAAACAGTTGCATTTCGAATTTTGTTAATTTACAACTCATTGAATTGGAACAAAATCAGTTCATTAAATGAATTCACATCAGGGTACATAAAAAAATTGAGCATTTCGGATAATTCTTTGAACTGAGAAACTAGCATGGAAAACTGCCACTGATTATTCAAGTTTGTTTGCAAATCTAACCTTGTTTAAAAAATGCTTTGTTTGAATTAAAGTGCAAACTATTTTTATCAGTGGCATGCCCAAAATATTGTGTCAAGTGCCATTGGTTCACCATCCCTGCCTTAAGCTCTTTCCCATCCTTATAAAACTAATTTAAATATGATATTGGAAATAGGGAATCAAAAAATTAGGAAACGTGTTATAATAAAGGGTGTAGCTATCGCCTTATCAATGATGGGGGGGAGCAACACATGTGCAAAATCTCTCCGACACTATCAAATGAGCTTCAATGTAATAATTTGTATTTACTTTTAAAAAAAAGGCTCAAAGAATTTAGATAGACCAGCTATGCCAATTGCTATAATATACATAAATGCAACTGTTTTTAATAGATAATAAATTTTAAAAAATGATGTTTAGGTATTAGTTAAGATTTGGAATTTACAAAAATTGGGTCCAACAGACAAACAAAACACAACTTTTTTCAACATATTCAAAAGCTACCCATTTAAAATTAGAAAGTAAATTAAATCATCCCTATAAAGACTAGAAAACAGTTAATAAGAACTCTGAACAATCTAATAACAGAACAAAAAAAAAAGCAATATACATTGATCCAAATTTTATCAGACTACAATACTTATTCAAAATAGAAAGTAAGCACAAATATTCAATTTAACCTTCATCAAGTCTGCAAATTTAATGGTTTAGAACAATCTCAATAAACAATCTTTCTTAAATAACTCTAGCAACATTTACATATGTCCTACTTAAAAACCCTCAACATATGAAAAATTTGAATTTGTACTTTTAGAACTTTCAACTTCACTTAAACATAATTAATATCAAGTCCACAAACTCTAACTTCATAAAACTTTATAAAACAAGTTAAATATTTAACCATATAAAATGCTTTCCTTAAAATATCACCTGTATTATTGAAATTCCTACACACATTTAACTGCTACAGAGTTGTTCAAGACCATTAAAAAGGATTTCTTATCAGGAATTTCAGTAATGACTAACACATGATGCACAAATTGTTCATTAAATTATGAAAAAGCTTAAGAATTCTCCAACTTAGTAAAAATAATTCGAAATGCTTTACGAATGATTGACTTGTGCATAAATTAAGTATTCATGACATTTGTTAAGACAGACATAATATTTGTAATTATTTCAGACCTATAGCTGAATAATGATTTCGGGAGACAAAACATTTTCTTAAAGGCATGTAGAAAACACTAGCAGAAAATCAAAAATATCATTGTAGACACAGGTTATGGGTCATTTTTCTGCAGAGCTTTATATCCTTCAGTTCATTTTCAATTTTACATCAATTTCCTCACAATAATGCATCTTAAACATTATTAAAGTACTTCTATCATAGCAAGAAGCATTTCCAATTCAAGACTGGATCATCATATTTCCAGCAAAATATTCTGGGGTATTACAGAATCTTTCTCAAAGAATATTCACTTGTATTACATCAATATATACTGTAGAACGTCGTTTATCCGAACATATATCCGGAGCGTCAAATATCCGTACCAGTTTTTTCAGAGACCTTGCAGCAAAATAACGAAGGTGTACACTGGTACCGAGAAAAATAAGTAATTAGTTTTCACAATAAAAGTAAAATTGTGACATTTTGCTTTTTTTTCAAGCAAGTTCCAGCATGTGATGATTTTCAATATTCGTAAGGTGACCAATTTTCTTACTATGAAAGGAGGACAAAAAATTTAAGAAAAAATTACAACATAAATATATGGAACATTTTAATAATGCAAACAAAATACAGCGATTATGCTTACATCCTTTTTAATTATTTACATAAACTAATATTTTTCCCATTGAATGATTTTTTTTTTTATGTTGATGTATCATTTTCTAAGAAATCTGAAATTTCAGAGCAAGAAATACCCTTCCTATTGAACTTTACGGAAAATGCTACAGCTGAATGACCAACATTCAATCTTGATTTCTCACTTGTCCAAAGATCATTACCAATGAAAAAACTCTTTCAACTGCTGCCTAAGTTCCAGAGCAGCCCAACATAAATTTAACAAAAATAATTATATTTTCATGAAATGTGTTCATTTTTGAAATAGTTAAATATTTCCGCCTATCTTTTAATCAATTTCAACATGCTGATTTCACCATTGTTCTACTTACCAGAATTTAAATATACATTCAGTCTTCTAATTTCCTCAAACAGACAATTGTCATCGACTTCAATAACAGGCATTTCTTTCTTTAAAAACTAAACACAGTTTTCGATATCTGTACGAGTACAAAATACATTAATATCTGCGATAATTCATACTGTACCGAAATATGACGTGTAACAGTTTGGCCTAGCATCTCTGAATGCAGATATTAACAGATTAGTTTTAAAACACTGAAAAGGAGGACGCTTTTCGAAGAAGGACAAAACAAAAAAGGAGGACGATTGGTCACCTTAATATTCGTATACTGTCCAGTTTCATATACCCGGTCCCAATTAATTAATTAGGTCACATGTCCGATCCCAATTGATTCGGATAAACGAAGTTGTACTGTAGTCCCAAGTACAGGTTTAACGACTTTTTACAGGATATAGCAAAACAAGTCAAATCAGAAAACTGCGAAATAAAAGGTTCAAATTCACAATATTTGTCTTCAGAGACTAGGAAGCATATTTTAATTGGAACATCTGCTCATTCAGCACCAAATACTACCGTCGTATGAACGGAATCAGTTCAGTTGCTTTGCTTCGCTTCGTAAAAACTTTATTCCAATACTAGAAGCACAAGATCCACAAAAATAACTATTTGATAGAACCGTCGAAGAGTTCAAAAAATATACATCTCTACAAATATCCCAATGCACAATATGAAAACGAATTATTAGCCATCAGAATATTCTAGTAGGAGAAAAAGTTCTGTACTCTTCTTACGTAGAGCAAAAAACATTATTCAATCGATGATAATTCCTAAGTCATCAGAAACGGAGAAAAGTAGAAAATGTGTTCAATTTACCATTGAATAAACTTGTTAACTGTTCGAAATATGTGAGAAAACATATAGAGAAATTTAACATGACAAAATTAAAATCCGCCAAATAAGAAAAAGAGGATTAAGTCAGTTCAGTTCTAAAAAGAGCATTTGAATATGCAGAGTGAAATGATAAAATTTTATAGATATTATTTATAACATGCGCTCTAACCCTAAAGATTATGAAAAAAATATTAAAATTTTACAAAATCCTCTATCACAGCAGTTCTTAAACTGTGGTCTGCGGAGTCTCTCATGTGACGTTGAGATTTCTCTTTTTACAGACTCTAGAAGGCCTCTTGGGAAAATTTAAAGATGTGCAAAACTAGACTAGATTACTGAATATCCTCCTCAGTGAAGAAACTCTACCAGAACTTGTATTTTGATCAAGAATATTAAAGCTGCATTCACACCTAGGCTTTCAGCGTGGAGTGTTTAGCCTCTAGCCAATCAGAAACTTCATTTCGGGCTGTTGTAGAAGTTAGTCTGAGCGTGTGTAGTTTATTCACATGTCACACACTCAACCAATCACGGATGAATATGCATTTGGAACAGAATTGGAATTTATATACGCCATTCACGCAATATTTGTTCGAAATATTTTTGACTATTTTTTTCTTGCGAACACCTTTAATGGACTCGATTCATCACTAGAGGGCGCTGCGATCATTCCGATGACACGTGATTTTCCATGTGCGTTTAAGTAAACAATAACAGCCGATCGTTTTACACTTCTGGTTGTGCGCTAATTTTCGAATTTGCTATTTTATATTCTTTTTAGTACGTTTAGTCTCTTTACGTTAGTCTTAATTTTTTTTTTTTTTTTTTTTTACATTACTTATTTGAAAATGTAAAATATTATAATGGACTAAATTCATATGACATTATGATCTAGTGATATTTGTTTTCAATTGTTTCCCGCCTAACGCAAAACACTTTCGTACTTTGTTTTGTTACTTCGTATAGCTATATTATTCTTTTTGCAAGTTATTTGTTGCTGTTACTTAATATGTATATATTGTTACAAATTTTGTGCACTGAACGCTAAAAATGGTGTAAATAATTAGTTCTGAATGTGTAATTCGTTAATATTACTTTCTGTTGTATTTATTTTATGTTAAAATCGCAAGCAATTCCGTTCGTTACATAAAAATGGCGATTCAATGGAAGCATAGCCAAGTTGGCATCATTTCTGGCGAACATATATTGATGCTTCTAAAAAGAAATCTACTAATATCACACACAGTCTCTGATGTAAACGAATTCTTGAGAAAAATTCCAGCAGACTAAATAGGGCGTGGTGCTCGCCAAAACAAAGTATTGTTTTGACTACTGAAAAGTCAGCCAACGATTATTTAATACTTCTGCTGTTGAATAGAACGAGTGACTGCTAATGGAATACATTAGTTATTTGTATTTCTAGAGTTGTATCTGGCACTTCTAAGGATTCTAAACGATAAATTTTCATCGCTACTGAAGACTGCCTTGCTCTTTTGGATTGATAGCATTAAATCCTGGAGCTCCGAACAATATTTTTACATTCTAAAATGTCTTGTTTCAGAGCAGATCGGCTGAAATATATTCATTCGTTCTTTGTAAGCAAACCTATTCCTTAGCAAATTTTATTATATTTTTTTACATAGAAACTTCTTGTAATTATGAAAAAAATAGCCTGATTTGTTATTTTTTAATATTCATATAAAGTTTCCTTTTTGCTGTTCTTGAAAATCCATTTCAGTATTATTGTTAGGATATCAAAACTTTTAATATTGTTCATTGATTTATTTTTTAAAAGTGTATGGAAATATTTGTGTGGTTTACATCTATTAGACAATTTATATGTAATTCAATAACTCATAAGAAATAATTTGTAATAAAGAATAATCCTATAAAATTTAGTCATTATTTGTAAAAATTATGTATAACATGATTCCTTTCTTGAACTAAGAGTATTTTCTTTTTGGATCTTTGAAGACAGTCCTTTCTAAAAGAAATTTCAAACCTTCATAAATGATAATTATTAATTAAAGTCAGACAATCAAAGCTGGCAAATGTTATTTCATTACAGAGTCATGGTATATTTCAAAACATCTTACTATGTCTTGGGAATTTTTATAGAACAGTTGTGTTTCAAAAAATTAGTATACAATAACAATGTTTAAACTTTATATATCCATATTAAATCAAATAAAGTTTGAAACTGACACAAAAAAAACCCTCTTTTGTCATAGATCTTAGAAAAATACTCTTCATGAGTACACAATGAAGGGATGTCACTGATAGTCTTTCAACAGAATATGATAAAAGCATTTTATAAATTACTACAATGAATTTCTTAGTTAAAAATAAAATTTTCATATGTTTCACTTGTATTATAATCATGTAATATTAAAATTAAATGTTGATAAATAATGCATATTAAATAAATTTTAATTACTAATTTAAACTAGCTATCTAACAAAAATTTTGTATGCTCCTGTATGGAAAAATTTTCTCGAAAATAACTTGGGATGTTTCCCTATAGTGTAATAGTTTGTTTCAAACAATTCCTAAAAATAATCCCATATCTTAGTATGATTCATTTCTATTTCTTTTTTTCCAACTAAGGAGACAATGATTTATAAAAAATAAATTTCAAACATTTATAGGTGATAATTACTAACACTATCAAAGCGCCAAATATTATTTTATAACATATCTTTAAAGGCTTCACACTGTATTGGTACAAATCATACTATTTTAAGGCTACAGCTTAGGTTTTGGTTTCAGTTTCATTTTAAATCAATTTTCCACTCTTAAATTGAATGAAAAATATTTTCAGGACAATTGACTCTTGCAGTGTGAAATGATTAATTCTTTCGGTTAACATTACTAAAAGCATTTCTGCTCGATTATGTTTTTAAATTCTCATAGTTATTTAATCAAGATTGATTTCAAGGCCAATTTCTCTTTTAAAAATTGTTTATATAACTTAGAAGCTTTATCATTAATATTTTCTTGTTGAGAAACAATATTTCAAAGAGATGGAACACTATTGAAAATGATGCATCTAAAAATCACCCTCAGCTGATAATGCAATTAGACTTTTGAATTCTAGTATTGCTGATAAAACTGAATATTTTCATGATGTACCAAACTATACGATAATATATTGTAGTACTATATTTTAGTACTTTAAAGTTAAAAAGTAAACCTAAAAAAAATTATATTATTACTGTGTTTCATGATCCTAATTCTCGATAAATATACAATTGCTCCAAGTTCTCTTCTTGAGTCAATACTTGTAACTAACTCAATGCAACAGATTCATTCAGGACTTATAAGCAGGATAATATCAATATACATGAGTCTTTTTTCAGACTTTTATATTTATGCAAAAATAAATCTAATCTATAGTGATAAATTTTCAAATTGTGCAAAAACCAATAAATGTGTGCATATTTGTTATATATAGTAAAAAAATTTCTACATTTGTTTGATAGGTTTATACCACATTCAAACTCTGAAAAACACAAATGTTGTGTTCATAAATACCACACAAATATGTTGCAATTTTTATTTTTTTGTAAGATAATTAGATTCAAAAATGGCTTTTTTTTATTTTGATCATGTAAGAATGTACAGGACTTCTATACTTTATATATGGACACAAATTTATGTTTTACTATACACACATTTTAATCTGAAAATTTTAATGCCTGAATTTATTACCATATTTGGAATTCAATTATCGATTAATTAGTTTCAATGTTTGTATATATACATAGAATAAGTATATAGTTAAAGTGAAACATTATATTAAGAGCTTTCTTGTGTTACATTTGTTAGTGTCATGAAAATAACACAACAAACATGTTATAATAAATAAACTGTCAACATTGTGTAAACTTTCATATAGAAGATCACCATCAAAATATTTATATTGTTTGATTCTTGAAACAGCTCTTTCCACAGTAACTCGCTTGTCAGACAATTTGCAGTTACTAACAATTTCAGAATCATAAAATTGAATTTTATCTTTGAAAAAAAGGGGGGCTTTTTAATTTACAACCAATTTTGTCTAACTCTTCTTCAATTAAGAACCCTTTATCAGCCATAAAAACATCATTTAGTTCATTCATTTTTTTACTTTAAAGAAAAAGTTCCTTGTCTGAACTTCTGCCACAATGTAAATGTGATACAAAGCAGATAGCCCCTGAAGACATAATACCTATTATACCATTTAAAGTATTACAATTTTTTGTAATGACTAAATGTTCTTTGTTGCTGTAAAGGACGGTTAGATTTTTTAATTGGAAATTCTGTATAGTCAATGATCACTCTATAACCTTTATTCTCAAACAAAAAAAATTTTTGGCATTGTTTCCAAAACAGTTTTCTTTGTAAGGAAAAGTGTCTAATAATTTAAATGCTTCTTGAAAAACTATTGTAACCAAATTAAAAATTTGAAATACTGTTACGATGAAAATTTCAAATAAAATTTCTAGTAATCTATTGTGTACATGTGTGTAGACATACCAATCCTTAATTTTACCAAAAACATATCAATGGATTGACATAATTAGCATTGATATAATTAGAATATTTCAAAACAAAGGAACTTCAACATAGAAATGTGATATCATAATGCAAACTACATCTTGGCTACAAAGTAAGAATTAATGTGCTATTCAAATAATTGCAAATAAAAACTTTATGCAGATCAACACTAAGCTATTTAAATTGTTACAATAAGCACTGCTTGAAGTAACCACATATTAACTTTGTGCAATTCAAAGAATTGTATAATTCAAATAAATGAAAATAAACAGTGGAGTACACACACTACTTTCATGGGAGAAGTTATATTTCTAAAAAAATGTTGAGGAAAGCATCTAGGTGTGATATTTGTGCTAAAAATTAAAAATTTTTTGGTTCTATGGGAGATACTTGAGCTTCTAAATCCTACCTTTGTGTAATCCTACCACTGAAAATAAGCAGTGTGTAATTCAAATAATTACAAGTAAACAGTATGTAATTCAAACAATTACAAATAGAAAAATATGTAGTTTAAATAGTAAATAAACACTGATTAGTTCAAAACAATGGCAAAAGTAAGCAATTTTTTAAATTTCTAATGGTCAAGATTGCAGAAGACTACTCACCACAAAAATGGAAGGTCCACTGTTAGTGGATATTCACACACACACACAGACTTGACAAATAATCACTTTATACTTCAAATACTTACAAGTACAAAACATATTATTCCAATTTATGCAAATAATGTCATTGTATTGTTCAAAATGATCGTAAATTAATATTATATAACCTTAATTTATTGCAATTAACAGTGTATTTATCTTTGTCTTATTTATGAAGATGACCAAATAAAATTTAAAAATGTTTTTATTTCATTTTATGTCTAGAAATCTATTTATATGTACATATAAACTTTCTAAGCAGTTTGTAAAAATCTTTTATAAAAAAATCTGTCATTGACAGAATTCCATGACTAAGGCCAGCATTACAAAACTAATGAATTTAATTACATGCAACTAATATTCTTTAAAAGTACAAGAGAGCAGGTTCATTGACACTATTAAGTCTGTGCTTCTCCTCATAATAACTACCTAAACTTGCTACTTTGCAGTGATTTCCTCTCTTAGCAGCCCCTCGTGAGGGAATTTTGACTGTACAAAATTATATACATATTTAAATTACAATATACAGGAATGAATTTAATTTTTTTGGTCTATTCCCCCCTGGTATAAGTACATTCTTTTTCCACAAAGTGCATATAAATGTCTCCAAAAGTGATTGAAAACAATAGCTTTTCATTATATACATGTTTTGTTGTCTCTCTGAACAAATGAATCGGAAAGTTTGTTCCCATTGCATGTTGATTTTTCATCATATCTAGCCTTTGATATTGTTTCCAATTCCTTATAATCATTCGACATTATCTACAAATCATATAAATAAGGATATTAATATGCACATATTGTTATTTTTCTATTTTTTACTAGAAAAAAAACAAAATTTTAACAAAGTAATATAGGTCTGTGGTCTGGACGGGAAAAGAAAAAAAGGAGAAATGGGATGACTAGAAGTAGGGTCGAAAAGTGAGACGGATCACTAGAGTTTCCCGGATTCGTGAAGCCCGTGTTTACCAAAGATAGTAGACCCCTTGAGAAAAGGAAAAGATCACTACTGCACCTCGGTATTGCGACACCCGTACTCACCTGAAGAAGGTGAGCCCCCTGAGAGGAAACGTAGGGTATAAAATTTTTTGTCCACCCCCTTGTTTTTCATTCTAGTTGGCAGAAGAAGCAACATGCAGGAGTAAAACAAAGGTTTTTAATTAATGTCTTGTTAACTAATTACAATATCGGAACATAAATGGTAAAATTGGATTCTTCGAATCATTCCCAAGCTTTTGGTACCTTTGGCGAATTTCTGCGTAGTGCGGTTCGTGAGAAAATAAATGTACATACAAACATACAAAGGTACGTACACACATTTGTTTATCTATTAATTTTAATAGTGCAGATATAAAAACAATTTTATGAATAAATTAGAAAAACAGGGGGAAATTGTAATCAGCAGCTTTGTCATACTGTTCAATTAAGTAATATATATTTTAAGTAAATTACTTTTAAGTAATAGGATAATTATTATGTTATTTTTCCTTTCTCCACTTTAGTGGAACAGGTTGCAAAAGGATATTTAATTAAAGGTTTATTTGCTCCATCATCCATTTCTAAATGTACAAATTTTGTTAGAAAAAAAAGTCTAGTCTATGTTGCTCTCTATCATATCCATCAAATCTAGTATTCTCGTGAACGTCTGCGTCAGTCTGGGCAACCTATCGAACGTCTGCGCCAAACATGTGAAAATGCTGTACCTCGTACAATTAAAAACAATCCTGGTCAAGTCGATACATCTATAGCTACCGAATCTATCTTGAATGTACATTTTATAAATTGTGTGTTAGCTGTAATTCACGGTATTAAGTATTTACAGCAGTAGATTAAAACAAAATCATGGATAAATGTTTTGAATCGTAAGTGAGCATTCGACAATAAGAGAACAACAACAAGTACACAGACGAGCATGGATCCGAAAATTAAATCTCAAATTTTGGATTTACCACTACTAAAGTAAATGGTGAAAAAAAGCCATGGTGTGTTATTTGCTCAAAAATATTTGTTGCAGACAGTAGAAAACCTAATATACATAAGACATTTGGAAACGATTCATGGGGAGTACATTAACAAAACTCGAGAGTTCTTTGAATTAAAACTAAAATCACATGAAAAACAGAAAACATTTTAAAAAAACTTTGTCAGTGAATGAAAAGCTTTACTTACTTCTTTCAAAGTATCATACAAAATAGTTAGATGTAAAAAGCCTCCCACTATTGGCGAAAAGCTTATTTTGCCAGCAGCACTTGAAATCATAGTAACTATGTTTGAAGACAATTTGCCAAAAAGTTACAGTCTGTATCTCTATCAAATGACACTGTTGGCCGTCGAATTGATAATATAGCTGAAGATGTAGAGCAACAGCATTTCGAGAAGTTGAGTGAGAAATTGTATTCAATTCAATTTGATCAGGTAACAGATAGCAATAAAGATGCTCATTTCATTGCGTATGTTCGATTTTGGGATAGTTGACAGCACTAGAACTACTTTTTTGTAATCCAATAAAACTCAAAGAAACAACACTAGCATTATTTGATATTTTAAGTGACTTTATAAACGAGCAAACATAGATGGAAAAATTGAGTCGGACTATGCACCGATGGTATTCGGACAAAATCTGAAAGATTTCAAAGTGTACAAGCACTTGAGAAACAAAATTCTCCACTGTGCATGTGGATACATTGCACGATCCACAGAGATGCTCTAGCTTCCAAAGAAATGGGCATGGTCAGAATATTGTGCGAACGACATTTGTGATGGTATTAAATTACATAAAAATGAGACCCTTAAAATTAAAAATCTTCTCTGAATATTGCAAAGACATAGACGCAGTACATTTATCGTTGCTATTTTATTGCGAAGCAAGATGGTTATCACGTGAGAAATTTTTGCAACGTGATTATGAATTAAGAAATGGAATTGCCATTTTTCTAGATGAAAACCTCCCGGAAGCTGAGAAATTTTGAGATGGTTTATATGTAATGAAGTCGAGCTACTTCGTCGATATATTCGGGAAATTAAATGCCTTGAATCTTCAACTTCAAGGATCAAATGTACATATGTTTGACACGAGTGATAAAACTTGCAGCGACCTTACAGCTCAACATAACGACTCCAAAACTGAACTGAATTGATCTGTTATTCTTGTAGCGTGCCTGATTCACCATGTCACCTTATTAGAAAAATACACAATAAGCAGTTAAAAAGATTTTTAAAAACTCTGTAAAGTAAGGAACATACTTTTTGTTCCATTCATTACTTCAACAAAATCAGATACAATTAACTACATCAACACTCTTAGTTATTATTTTAATTAAATCTGATCATTAACAAAAGCTTTTTTTATACATTAATATTATCTGGTCAATGAAATCATCCTCCTTTTGACGTAGATGACATGGAGTATTTCATAGCAATTGACTTTGAATTTTAAAAACATACTTTAGATGAAATTTTGAAATTTAGTACAAAGGGATAGTTTATAATAGAATCCAACCATTTTTTTTTCCTTCCTAGAATATACTAACATTTTTCATTCACTCAAATTTGACACTGATATGTGTTATGCTCAAAATCATTAATTAAAGTACAAACAATAATATTTCAAAATATCCACACATACAAATTCTATAATTTTGCAATGGGCATCTACGAAATATCCTTATACACCAAGTGTACACAGACTATTTATACTTAATTTCTAATCATTCTGAGATTTACAATTAAATACAATTTTTATAAAAGCAGTGTTTTTCTGTTATCTATACTTGAACAACAGTATAAAATATATAAAATTATTGGCATTTATAAAACCTCTATCTCATAAAATTAGCATACTTAAAACACAAAAATATAAACATATACCAGTATGTGTGCTAACTGCTAATAACAAGTAACTTCATATAATAAATGCAGTGATTTTCTCATATACTAAAGATACAAAATTTGATGAAAATTTACAACTCTTTGGTTAAAATATTAAAAGTTATGACAAATCTATAATTCAACCATCCCCCTCCTCCAAAACCTTCAGCTTTTTCGTACATGTCTATTAAAACGTAATATGAGAACATATTCGAAAATGTCTATTAGAACCTCCCCTATAGAGAGAGAGAGAGAGAGATGTCTGTATATGCTACTGAATAAGTTCATATCAAATTAGTTCTCATATAGAACAAGAAAAAATTATTTCTACTTACAACTGGCCCAACTTCACGAAATTCATCTATATTCGAAACATCCTCATTCCTACACTCGTCGATATTTATAGCATTCTCATCTCCATCCTTATCAATATTCTTATCAACATACTCATCAATATACATATTAACATCCTCATCTCCATCGTTATCGCTATATATTCGAGTAGAATCTGTATTAATTGGATCAGACAAAGGCGAGATGTCATTCATGACAGTGATTTTGTTCTTCAAACTTTATATAGATTTCAAAAAAAATTTTAATTTCCTCTGATTTGGGGAAGAGGTTATTTATGGATGGTAATAAAAAGGCGTAGCGTTAAATAAAGAGCACTTTTTGAGTTCCTCACACCCGCGGGCATTCCTCTTCGGCACGGTCAAAGGAAAAGAGGTTGCTTGTCATTGGTAGATGTGCAATGACGTCCTTATTTTGGGTTGCTTGGTTTGGCGTTGTAGCATTTTTCTATGTGCCGTAGTGGTTCATTGAAACATAAAAGTTTTGTCCCAATTTGGGAGATTGTTTTTCAGGCAGTTTTTTCTTCCGTGTCTTGAGTATAATAGCTAAATTCCCTTGAGTGTGAAATTTTCTCTGTAAAAATAACAATCGGTTCTTTTTTTCATTCACGTAAATCAAAATATTTTTAATGGATTCAATTTTGTAGAAGAAATATATATTTGAGCTTAGTAAATGAGGAACTCAATTACAAATAAAAAAAATTGTTATATAAGTTTTTAATAATCCATTTACTGTGATTAATAATACTTTGAAAATGAATTACATGTTTCGAGTTTTATCCTTATGTAAGAAAAAAGAAGTCACTTATAAATAAAGAAAATGTATGTTTTTTATAATATATATTTATTGTTAATATTAATGTACATTTTAAAGGTAAATGAATTCGTTCTTATATCAGAATGAATTTGTACAGGCAAGTGATAGTTTAAATTATTAGCTTAATCTCATTTTTGTAATTTGTGATTTGTTTTTTGTGTATGTGTGAAAGACTCATTTATTCACATTTATAAAAAAATTCGTCTAATACTCTGTTTCCTTTTAAATTTTAGAATTAAATTTACTGCAAAAGTTTTAGCTATTATAAACTTAACTATATAAATAAACTCATACTTAAATTTTTATTTTCTATCTTTAGTAAAATAGTATAAATAAAGAGATTCGTGGCTATTGTATAAGAAACACCTCACTGTTCTAACTTCCACATCACATCCATATTATTCGTTCAAGTTATCATCGACTCATTTATTCACATAATTCTCAATTTTTGCAATTATTTTAGAGGTTTTCTAACATTTTCACACATATAAATCTTCATTCAAGGTTTAAATCAAAAGTCCTGAAATAGAGTACCACTTGAATCCCTTCATCAGTGGTTTGCTTTAGAGCAGTGATTCCCAAAGTGGTCTATATAGACCCCCAGGGGTCTATGAGGTGTAAATGGGGGTCTACGTTGGTGTCTCTCATTAATCCAGGACGTGACTAATATTAAAAGGAAATTTAATCAAGTGGAAACTAGACTTACCTATTCAACAGATGTCTTTACTAAATTTAATGCGGTTTAATATTACAGTTACAAGGTGATAGCATAAATTTTATTAAAACAAGCACCACATTTCAGATTTTTTTTTTTTTTTTTGCCAGAATTAAGCTAAAGGAGTATAATATTGAGCATAGCCATAGCATTCAAATGGCTTTTTTTTTAGATTTTGAAACTAGGTTTGAGAATTTTTGAGTGGCCGCGGTAGCCGAGTGGTATAGGCATCGGATCGTGGCTGGCTTTGTCACGAGTTCGAGCCCAGTACCACTGAAGACCCGCCGTGTAGGGCAGCGATGCACGCTAAATCTGTCGAGAGCTGAAATGTCCTCCCGTTGGTGTGGTGTGGTAGTTAGGAGAGGGGGTGCCAGCTCAGGTGTCCACGTCACTTGACCATGGTTCAAAATTACGTGGTCCGTCGCCAAAAGCCCTCGTGCAGCTGAACAGTGCGACGTTAATCTTCACTCACTCACTTGAGAATTTTTGACTATCGTAACACCATATTAGGCAATGGATTCATATAGTCACACTTTGAAAAAAAATGTCATATTACAAGAATTAAGTGCTTAGAATATGCACTAACGCAGATCTTTAAGTAAAGTTTAGAAACGATGTCAACAATTTTAGCTTTAAAAAGATATGCCTGTTTTTTATTCTATAGTGTGGAATATCTTGAGAAAGTTTTTAAATGTTTTTTTCGGATTGAGAAGGAGTTTCAGTGCGCTTGCCAATCTCCAAAACAAAAAAGAAAGAAATTACTGGACACTATTAACCGAGGAGATATTCAGGGTTAAAACCTCATAACAGTAATGGCAAATGTTGAAAATTTGTCATTGCATCCCCCGATTCATCCCTCCATTAAAAGCATATGTTTGTCGCTCAGCTATTTTATGTAACAGTTATTTTATGCATCAATTATTTTAATTAATTAACATGTGTTTTCTTTAGTATTAAACATTATATACATCACTACGGTAAAAAATTTTAATATTTTAAAGTAAATAGCTCTATACCTGCTATCAAAAACACATTTAAGTTGATAAATTCGCAAAAATTTAATATTAGGTAAGTAGGGGTCTACGCCAAGCTGAAAAACCTGTCAAGGGGTCTATGAGGCAAAAAAGTTTGGGAACCTCTGTTATAGAGAATAGTTTGTTTTTATAACA
>BMAU01003931.1:0-38287 GCA_019973935.1 Trichonephila clavipes
ACATATAAGGAATCAAATTCAATCAAGGCATGCGGTCAAATCTGATGCAAACATTCTCATTTCAAAATGAGTATGTTTACGTACTCATTTTTGAGTAAGTCTTTTTTCTCCATGTATGACCCCTGATCGACAGTAACTGATATTAACATTAAATCAAGACCCGCGAAATTCAGAGATGACAAGGGGTTAGAGATTTACGCCTGTCGTTTCCCGCAGTTTTGAGCACCATACAGGTGACAGTGTGAGTTGGCTCTATTCCACCCCACTTTTGACCCAAAATGATCCAAATATCGTTTTTTATATTTTTATTGAGTTATATTATTTATACATTATCTTTCGATTGATATATCACTTTGGTACGCCTAAAAATTAGAAGTCAGAAAAAACTTCAATTGAAAAATGTAAACAAACAAATTAGGCAATTCAACCATGCCCCCTTTTTAGATTAAAAAAAAGCTAAAGAAATCTTTTGATTAAAAAAATAAGCTATTTGAAAAATAAAAATAATAACTCCAAAAAAAGGAAGATGTTACATATAAAGCAGGATATATTTCTGAGGCATTACAATAATGTTCTTTGTGAAATGTGAGCATGTAACATTTTTTAATTAATGCATTTTTTCAAATGATTTCAGTTCCTTATTCATCATATGTTTTCATACAGATCTAATATTTCAATATTATGTGAAGCAAATTACTTAAAAATTTCTGTCATGACAGAAAAAAATCTTAACACTCTTTTCTTGAGTTTTCTTGTGTAATTAATATTCTCGAAAAAGTGATCATTTAATATATATATATATATATATATATATATATATATATATATATATATATATATATATATACATGAGATGAAATAATACTAAAATGCAACCATTTTTAATTGAATTATATAGCTAAAGGGATATTTTAAGTTTATTTAAGCTTATAGTAAATATTTGTTTTAAAACGATATACTCTCTTTAAAACAGTTTTTTGAAGTTTGTGTTTTTTCGATACATATTAGTGCATTCAAAATGCTACTCCCTCCACAAGTATTTCCCATCACTTCCATTTTTTCCCTGTATGTTACATATAATGCATGTAACAAAATTAGGGGCATATTTTGCTATAAACTCAATACCTTTTCTTTTAAAAAAAATTAAAATGTAGGGGATATTAACTTTTTTGTTGAATTTTAGCACACATATAAACTCATTTCATTTTTTTTCTTTCAAAACCAATTAAGCTATTGTTAAATCATTCCGTAAGGTTGTTTAAAACATTGTTAGTAATATTACAAAAAAATTTCAGGTAAAAAAAATTAGTAAATACAAAAAAACAAAACAAAATTTTCCACATTTTTTAAAGAAAATTTAAGTTTTTAAATTTATATGAATAATACGTACAAAATTTCATCTCGTATCATTTTCTTGAATAGAAGCATTATATGAAATGCTAAAATTTAATTTTTAAATACATAAATGAAACAAAAATATATTCAAAAACTGCTATTTCCCCTTAAAAATTTTAATATATTATTTTCTTATGAATATATGCATATTAAGAATTTGAGTATTGATGTATTTTATTTTTTTTAATGTGTAAGATCTCTTTCCTCTCGGTTGCTGGATATTTGTCAGAGTGATTTCGTGAAAAGGGATGGAAATGGGTAACAGGAAGTGACGTCAATGGGAACTTGGCGAGATGCCAAGTTGGCGTTATATTTGGCGACCAAGTTTGCCGCCAATTCGGTTACTATTTTGGCGACATTAGCAAGTTCAGGACCCTATAGATTCTTCTAGAAATTTGTGGGTTTCTCTTGTAATTTCACGCTCTGTGACACGTGCGGATTTTTCTGGAAGTTTCCACCGGGTCTATAAATAGAGCGGTGCTAGCTGCAACGAGTCAGCCTTAATTCAACCCGCGATTAGTGAGTATTGTTTTGATTACCAATTAGCCCGGCTGTGCTTGTGAATAATCTTTTATAACGTGTATTTTAAACACTGATAATTGTGTTTGATTGCTGTTAAAGGTGTGAAGCCCTTCGAAGATTTACTCTGTGAATATTACTGAGGAATCCTGTATTTAAAGAATTGTAACCCCCCGTAGTTTAAACTCTTCTCATATGAACAGTAGAAAGACTATCGCGCCCTCTAGCGGCTAGAACAATCTTCAGTAATGGCTAAGCTTCGGAACTGTAAGGACGTACGAGCATGTGCTTCGATCCCTTTCAATTCTATTGTAACTGTTAGTCCTCTAGTTATGTATGTAAATGTTTGTGTTTTGTCTAATAAACGTGTTTAATTAACTTGTGGACTTAATTAAGAACCCCTTCCCCGCGTGTCCCTTTATTACATTGGGTCACACCCCTTATAATTTGGCGCCCCACGTTGGGCGCCAAATTATAAGGCGTTGGATTCCAGGGGGCAGGAGATTCTTTTGGAATTTTTCCCAGTGTCATTGGGGTTCATATAGTATTAATAACCCCAAGAGTTTTGTATTTAAAGATAAAAATAATCCGGGTCTTAAAGGGATATACCGAAGATGGTTCTGCTCTTAAAAAAAAGGAAAATCTATCACTCGCTTCCCATGATTTTAAGTGGTGATTTTAATTTTAACATCAGTTTGCAAAAAGTTGAGCCACTCATAGCTTTTTTAAATGATGAACTCAAGCTCAAAATGAACACAAATCAAAATGTTTCGTCAGCTAACAGTGGTACTGTTATTGATGCTGTTTTTCAACTGTTTTTAAATACTTTGAAATGACAAGTATATGTATCATATTTTAGTTATCATAAGTCTATTATCTCTGTTCTTCCCAAATTGAAGAAGAATAATTATTTTTGATAAAAATCTGCATTATACTCCTTGTGTTAATTAAATAAAATTTTCATTAAAGATATAGTTATTCGATAGAAAATTATTTTCAATCATACCCGATTAATTTTTTTCAGGATATAAGTTACTATTGCGTATTTACCATGACAACATGTCAGTTGTTACACATCATATGTTGCATATGATGTGTAAGGCTCGATGTACTGCAAGGCTCGTTTATTCTTTATAATAAAGTTGAAAATTCTACTGATATCTCTAACTATGTAGTAATAATCAAACAAAAAAATGAAATTCAATTTTTATAGAAATTTACTGATTGAGGTAAAAATAACAGTATTACGACACACACACAGAAAACAGAGTTTTGTATGAAAAATAAAAAAAAATCCTGTTAATTTTTATTTTTTACAAATTTAGAGGAATATATGATTGGCACACATTGAGCATATTATTTTATAAGTTTTTTTTCTGCTTTACATCCTGTCCACACAAAATTCTTTACTTTATTATTCTAATACTTGAGTGTTTAGACATTACATATGATAGAATCGCTCATGCGCTAATGTGGTATGCTATAACTCATACTATGTATGATTTTCTAAAATAATAAGTTTACCGATTAATTGATTTTTTTAAATAATTTTTTTTATTAATTTTTGTTTCAAGTTCTGAAATCAAGAAAATTCTATTAATCATATTTTTATTAGCTATGGTGTATAAGCAAATTTAAGATTAAAGTTATCATTTTTTAAAAATTAGCTATGACCTCTGAAAAACTCTTAAGTCTTGTTGAATAAAACATTCATTCTTGTCTTGCAAGTAGAAAAGTACTTTCCAGAACACATTCTTTTTTTTTCAACATTTTCATTTTTTAAATTAATTTTAAAATTTTGCAGTTATTATAATATTCAACCTTTAATTACAATATAAAGTACTTTTAAAATCATTCTTCGAGTTTTTGAGATTTACATATTTATAAATGTTCATTAACTTTTATTAGAAGACAATGGATTAAGGTGCACATAAATTTTGTTATTTCATCATTGTTTGAAGGCAAATTCTATTTCCATTTTTACATGGATATTTAAACTATGACAATTATAATTTTTTCTATAATTGTAGTTGAATATGTTTCAAATATTAAAATATAAATAGTACAAAATGGAAATCACTTATTTCCATCGAGAAGAATTTTTACATCTTATATCTTTCGCAGTTGCTACTCACAAACGTTAGGACGGACATAAATCATAACATCTCATCAAGTTATCCAAGTCATTAATTTTTTAAAAAATTTTATTTTAAACAACAAAATGTTTTTTAAATATGTTATTTTTATATACTATGCATTTATGTAGCTTTTTCACTTGGGGACCTTTGGGAAAATTTTTGACTTTAAAAACGAGTCTGAGGGCAAGTTTTGACTATAAAAAGGGGTCCATGGGTTAAAAAAGCTTGGGATTCACTGGTCAAGGTATACTCTATCTGTCCTAAAAGTTTCTAATCACTGTATTGATACACCCTGTATAATTACTAAGTATCACAGCATCATAAGACTAAAAAAACAGAAATGGTTTATATAAACTATGAAAAAAATTTAACGAAAATTGTTTACTGCTTCTTAACAACTACTTTTAAACATCACTTGAGTCATGATGAAGGGTGAAAGATATAGCTTCATGAGGTCCAAGAACATAACGCACGGAAGGTTGAAGTAAGTAGCTTGAGTGCCAATTTTCACAGTGGGTACCGTTGCACGAGAATGTCTGTGGGACTGAGATTGCAGATGGTTTGTCTCGTGAGGGGCAGCCATAAAGATTCTACACACATGATGTCTGCCTTACTTTTTCAGAAATTGCTATCCGGTCAAACAAGATACCAGTTCCTTCTAGGGGCAGGTCCTCGTACATGAGTGGTATATGAAACAGTTCTGCTGCTTTGCTTGGAACAAGCAGTAGGCAAGATGAAACTATTCTTGCTAGACTTCGCAGTGGACATACTCGAGCTCAACGGCATGAGGCGTTTTTTAAAGCTTACCCTCCTTGTCTGAATTGCAATGAGACTCAAGCCACTCCTGTCCACATCTTGGCTTGTATTGGTTGCTACAAGACCCAGCTGCTATCAAGTCCTGCTAAATTTCTTCATTGCTTAAAAACGCACGGGTTCATGGACTTCATCTAGATGTTTCTGTCGATCAAGTGGTATACCAGCGTTTCTCAAACTGTGGTGCACGTCCCTCTTGGGGGGCGTGTTAACCCTGTGTGGGGGCGTAAGCATATCAAAAATAAAAGATAATTTTTAAAAAAATTATTAATTTACTGAAATGAATCAAAACAAAACACATTCTGGCATAATAAAAAATAAAATACAAATTTACAATGATATAATATGCTTATAAATTTATCATTACTCCTCAATGTATTTGATAATTAATTTATCAATTCTAAGTTAAGAACAATTTAATAATTACTAGCGACTATATATAGTGATTGTTAATACTTATCTTACTAATTTGTACGGTTTATAATTAAAATTTAATTTAACTTTAGCGTCAAAGTACCTAATTGAATTCAATACATTGTTATTTTGTGAAGGAGGTCACTGGAAAAATTATGATTGACAACTGGGTCGCAAATGAGAACAAGTTTGAGAAACACTGTGATATACGAAACAACAACAAACATAACTCGAAAATAATTAGTTAAAAAACTCAACTATAACGTATTAAATATTGAATTAAAAATCTCCCTCTCAAGAACGAGGAAATTCTACCATAACTCTACACAAAATGGAACAATCTCCAAAAGATTAGGAAGTAGTGAAATATCTTTTGAAAATATGTGCTTTTTTTAGAAAATGCTATGCATGAACAAGCACACATTAAGGGGAGTCTCAAAGTGGAGCAAATTGTATTTTCCGCAAGGAATCAATTCCGTTTTAAGACAAACCGTTTCGAAGCCGTGATCGTATAGTGGTTAGAAAATTGCGTTGTGGCCTCAATAACCCAGGTTCGAATCCTGATCACGGCAGGAGATCCTTTTTGTCTTTATTTTATTTATAGAGTGGTTCATATAATTTACTTTTTCGACTGATAATAATCCTATGTATACAGAACGTAAAATTTAATCACCATAAAATCCGGCATATAACGCGCACCCATATTTTCACGCTGAATTTTTTAATTTTGGGGTATATTCGCCGTGTAAAGCACTCCCCCGTTTTTACGAAGGAACCTGTTGTTGTTACTGATGCCACCTGATCAAAAATAATACCTTGATATAATGCGATTCTAAATTTCCCCCTCTGATTTGATATATATTTCAAAAAAAATTGTTGTTGCTATTGTTACTAATGCCCCCTGATCGACAAAGGCCCAGATCAAGGCCCAAGAAATTCATCATTGCAAAGGGCTAAATGACGCCTGTCGTTAGCCGTAGCTTTGAGCACCATACAGGTGACAGTACGATTTGGCTCGTTTCCACCCAAATTTTGAGGGAGGACACCTGGGGTGGTCAGGGCCTCCCACCTTTCTACCCCTTCCACCAACCACATGAGAGGACTTGCGGCTCGGTGGTTATTTAGACTACCTTCATGCCGCAAAGGCACTATACATTTACAAACATCCATGTCTTCTCCGGGATTCAAACCCAGCCTCTACAGCACCACAGTCAGTGTCGCTAACCACGAAAGAACCTGAAATGTATGTATACAATACTATTGTATTTTGAAGTCCTTTTATTCGAGGTATTATTCCAGAATTTTGAAAAACAGTGTATTTCTAAAACTACAACCCTCTAAATTCATTACGTAGGTCACTTCTTTTAAATAAACAGTATTCCCATCCCTGTCGAAGTCTAATTTTTGTATGCTTATCTCTTTTTTCTATTTTTGAAGTTGCAGTTTTTATACTCAGCGTATAACGCCTCCTTCCCCGTAAATTTCGATCTTATTTTTTGTGTTAAAAGAGTGCGTTATACGCCGGATTTTACGGTTAGTATTTGTTTATAATAATTTATTTTTTTAATTAATACTAATTTTTTTATTTTATAATTTATTTTTTACTGTGTGTATTTTGTTCCCGACCAAATCAAAAGAATATGTTTGACGGCGTAAGATACGAGAGTGATGATGGACTTTCGACCCCTGGCACTCTTCCCTTTCAAAAATTCCTGTGTGTACCCCACTGACTTAGATATATTTGTGACTTCATATAATATTTCTTGTATCACACCTCTTCACATTCCAATATTTCGGCGCATAAATAGAAATACTCATCAAAAGGGTTAGCGGTTTCTCTCTCTTTCAACCATGATACTTACTGGTGAAATGAGAGGCTCTCATGAATTGACAGCAAGAAGTTTCTTTTCCAAGGTGTATCCTTAATGTGTATTGGCCTACATGACTTAACTGTTCACTACATGACCTTTTTACATTATATTCGTTCCCTTCGGATTGTTACATCTCTTTTTGCTCCAGTGATGTGACACTCATTTGAGAAACAAAATTACAGAAAAATGTAACTCGCTTACCATAGATGGCGGGAGCAACAAGTGGAGAAGTGAAATTTCTAAGAAATCAAGTTCCTTTTTTTTGCAAATGATATGCTTCAATGCAAATGATGCTTTAAAGTAGAGCGATTTTATTTCCCGAATTAAATAAAAGACTTCTTGGGCAAATTTGGTTTAAAGCCGTGATCGTATAGTGGTTAGTACATTGCGTTGTGGCCGCAATAACCCAGGTTCGAATCCTGGTCACGGCAAGTGTTTTTTAAATAAGTAATTTATTTCCTTTGTTTGATATAATTAAAATTTAAAAAATTGATGCATATTTTTAACAATGCAGAAATGGAAAGAATTTTATCACACTAAGTATTCTTCAACAAAAATCAAACAAGTTTCTATTTTGAAAAAATCAAACATTTCACAGCAGTGGAATCAAGCTTTTGTGGGAAACTGTGAAACTAAAACATCGCTTGCCATGAAATCAGTACCCTAGGCAGTCGTCTTTTTATACTGTGTTTGCAATGAGAAGACAAGGTGGCTGTAACCTAGCAGATAATATTAACCAACCGCATATGATTTTTAGCCATGAGCAGTGACGTAACGGAGAATATTAGTGCCCCCCGCAAAGTCAGGTTTTGGGCCCCAAAGCTAATTTTCCAAAGGGTCAGTAAGGATTTATGCCCCCTAGAACCCTGCCTCCCCGCGATGTGGGGTTTGTGGAGGTGTACGTTACGCTACTGGTCGGGGTTCAATTCCCAGTGACGCACTGCGAAAAATCGGTATTTAGAACTGAGTACGAAATACTCACTTTTGAATACGTCATGTATTCAAAATAGCTCAGATGCAAACATACTCAAATTTGTGTATCCCGGATTCTCATGTTTGGCAATGAATACGTACTCAAAATTGAAACATCACATACTCATTTTTGAACATGTTACTGGATCAAATTTAAAATGCATCAACAAAATGAGTATGTAATGCTCTCATTATTGCGTTTTTTGCTTTCAAATATTAGTGTGTATAATATTCATTTTCGATATTGTTGTATTTAATATGAATTTTTAATAGAAAAAGATGTATCAACTCAAATTTTATGGGATCTAAATATGTGATCTCTAAGTTGTAAATTTCTCTTGCTTCATCTTATATAGTATTTAATATACATTTTATTAAATATTTCTGCCACTTAACTTCGAAATCAAAATTCTTTTTACGTTTCCTTTGCGTTACAAAAAGATTCTCGTGTATTATCACATAAGTCAAAAATTTTACTTTAAAAAAACGTAACTATTATGTGATCATAAACTGTATGCTCTCTCTTTCGAACTTATACCTCAGATTTAAATCTTTAAAAATATCAAAAATAGATTCGATAGAATAGTTAAATGAATGCGTAAGCACCTGTCTTATATATTGTTAAAATACACCGAATTATATTTGAATTTTAAGTGCTTGAACTTCAGTTTACATCAAAGACAACATGAATGAAGATTTTCACACACATTTTTTTATAACTTGAATGTTTGAAAAATGGTAATAAAAAATATACGGAAACATTTACAGTAGACATTTATGCATATAAATAAACATAAAAATCAATTTTAAATTCGAGCTATTGAAAAACATTAGAATTATATATTGTTCAAAAATATCTATTTATACAAAATACCTCAACATTTATCTTTTTTAAAGGCTAACTGAATAAGTAATTAAAATCTGGATATTTTTTGAAATCTCGACCTTATAAAGCTAGAAATTTTGTGTTAGAAATTCCATTTTAAATTTCGAAAGAAAAATGCATCGCGCAGTTAAAAATTATTTACCATAAGTTTTAGCAATTGTTTGAGTATAATAAAAATTTCAAATTTTATTATATAGCTTCTTTGGTATCTTTTAATATATTTCGAAGATTTCATAAGCAATTCAGTTGAAAACCGCATGCTAAGAGCAAAAAATATACTAAAAAATTGATGAATATACAATTACAATAAATTCTTACATAGAAGCAAAACTCCAGAGAAGCTAAAAAAGCGTAGGAATAAAAAATTTTGAATATATCTGAAGTAGTTTTCGAAATATTTATTTTTAAAGTTCAGAAACAATATGATATCAATTAAATGGTTAAAATAATGTGTTAATATTAGTCATGTAATCGTTTGATGACACATTCATATACTAATAAAAATTATCAGTGGTCATTGATGCGAATGTCAAGAATTTTTATGTAATTTTTAAATTCAGACATTAAAGATATTGATGTAAAAATATAAAAGGACCATCTAAATACATGAAAAATGCAGGCTGCTATAAATGATCTTGACAAAACAAATCCGGCATTTTCACTTACTATGGCAAAACCGGAGTCAGGGGCGATCTGGAAAAAGAGAGAACCGCGGTTTGGATGGATGCCGCTATATCTTTAAAGCTCAGGAAAAATTATATATATATACACTGCTGGACAATTGCTAAGGACGGATCACAAATTGCTATGTAGCATAACATTAAGCGAGACATGAGGCCTAGTAGGATAAAATATAGTTGCCACACTGTTCAGACATTAGAATAAAAGAATATTTATTGTTCTAAAGTACAAAAGCTGTGAAACATCTGAAGAGAAAAAAAATGTTCATTTGATCTGCGTACCGAGAAATGGAACAATGCATCTAAAAGTCAGCAGGCACCTTAAAGCAAGGTATCAGTGCTGGATATGTCCACCGTGGAGTGTGATGCAACATTCCACACGTCGCGCCATACTTTGCACAACATTATCCAGCAGCTGTTGAGGCAATTTATCCCATTCCTCTGTGAGTGCACGGATGAGGGTGTTCTTGTTTGTCGGAGGATAGTTTTTGACCAGCAACTTGCCTCACCAAAGCATCCCCACATTTCAATGGGGTTTGATCTGAAAAAACGCGCTGGCCATACGAGACGTTGAATTCCTCGCTGTCTAGACAATACTGAACAGCGAGTGTTCGATGACATGTTGCGTTGTCGTCCATAAAAACAAATTTATCACCGACAGCACCACGGAAAAGACGAACATGAGGAAGTAGAACTTCATCAATGTATCGTTGGCCCGTCATAGTCCCATTCGCAACGCACGTAGCGGCGCGTGCGGCCATTGATCATGATGCCGGCCCACACCATGATACTGCATGTCGGATATCGGTCCTTTTCCTGGATATTTTCTGGACGATAAGCAGTACCACTCTCGCGCCAGATCAGTTGGCGTTCACAATCCGATGACAGACTGAACCTAGTCTCATCCGAAAGAAGAGAGTACGTATGCCCAGTCCTGTTCAGTCCAATTGTGATGCTCGACACCATTGCAAACGGGCAGTACGGTGCTGTCTGGTCAATGGGACACACATAACAGGTCTGCGTGCGTATAGTCCTCTCTCCCTCCAACGTCTGGCAACAGTTTTTGGGAGATCTCGCTTCCCGAGGCAGCAAGAAACTGGTTTGCCACCCGCTGAGCTGCTGTGGTGCGCCTGTTCCTTTTGGTTGATAGGACGATATATCTGTCTCCTGCAGGCGTCGTACTTCAACACGACTCTACCCCCGTGCCGTCTACTACACATTCCAGTAGTTTTAAATGACTTCCACAGCCGTGAACAACGCTGTGAGCGATGTCGAAACTCCTGGCAACATCTGTTATTTTTTCGCCTTTCTTCGATCTTTTCCAATAATTGGGCCACGCATAAAATCATCTATGTGATGTCGGGAAGACATCCCAAAAATTTTAAGTTCGTCTATTAAATCTCTTCCCTGTAAAACTTTGACTTGAAGACACACAACTGTCCACACACGCATCAAATCTTTTTAAAGCTCTTATGAACGCCATCACGTGATGAATAGACGTGGAAAAAATTTGCATACTCATAATTTCTCTTCTTACTAATATCCTGCACTTATTCTAATTTTTCATTTTACTTCCTTTCCTTTATGGATGATAGTGTTATCCGTCCTTAGCAATTGTCCAGCAGTGTATATTACAAATGCAAAAATTAAATCTTGTAATTTTCCATACATTTTTATAACAACGAATTGTGGAATTGGCTTCCAATACATTGTTGTGTTTTGACAATATCTAAGGTAGCCAACCTACTTTTAAGATAGATTTGTACTACTTTTTCGTAACGTATTCCTTTTAAAAATTAATTTGTGCAGCTGAAATACACCTTTTGTACTTTTTAAAAATTTATGTAAACTATAACGGTTAATTTTGTTTATGCAACTTGTGAAATGTTCATAATTAACCATTTCCGTCTAAACAGTTTACATGAAAAAAAAGTTTGGACTCCCTCATTCATTAGGGATTTATATAAGATTCTAACATTAAATTTTATTTTTCACCGAAAAGGGTTGAGTGGTAGTGTATAGTGCTTCCACACCACAGGTCTGGGGTTCTATTAACGGGCTGCGCAAAAGGTCGACTCTGCCTTTCATCCCCCGCTACATTGGGTCGATAAATGAGTACCAAGCTTGCTTCGGGTCTTAAACACTGAAGGTCTCTCTTCAGACAGACCCGCAAATCAGGACATCTGTTCATGCACCTCA
Source organism: Trichonephila clavipes (assembly GCA_019973935.1). Taxonomy (NCBI): domain Eukaryota; kingdom Metazoa; phylum Arthropoda; class Arachnida; order Araneae; family Nephilidae; genus Trichonephila; species Trichonephila clavipes. The sequence goes on from BMAU01003931.1 coordinate 11,888, forward strand.
GCGTCCAATGGTCGTGTATTATGATGGGCACAGTAGTTCCTGGCCCTCATGGATTGTTGTGCTTCTGAGTTTGAGTCTTAAGTTTGAGGATTACCTCACTTTGGGAATACCCTTAGATAAACATGTATTTCCACTCATTTGCAATTAAACATTTTTCTTTCAATTACGTTTATTTCAGAAGGAAGTTTGATTTTTCAAATGTATTTGCTTAATAACATGTATATTTGTGTATTATATTAAACATTTTATCAATCCAAAATTACATGTTTTTAGCTCCTCTAAAAGCTTTTTAGGATTTTACGACTGATTTTACAATCCACATACGTTTTATAGTAGTGTATTTAAAAATGATAAAGACATTTTTACGAGTGTGTGAGCTGTTATGCCTGCCTCGTTTATATATATAAAAAATTGCATTCAGCTACAGTTTTAAATGTACAGAAATAAGTGGAGAAATAGGATACTTACATATTATGAATATTTTTTGACTGTAGTAAGATATATTTATATTTCAGTTTCTTTACAATTTGAATAGAATTTGTAAGCCATTTTTGCGAATAGTTTGATGTTGAGTATAAACCCATAGGCTGTTTAATATTGTAAATTGTTTTTACTTTGATACCAGCACACACTAAAATAAGGCTCATTTGCAGTTATATCAGTCAAAACTGATGATATTTAAATTTTCAAAAAATAGTCTACACGTACGAAAACATTCTTTCACAACCCACACCACACCTCATACTATATCTTCCCTACAGCAGAAAATAGTTGTGTATACTGAAAAAATTTAATACAGGATACATTTTCAAGTGTTAAATTTGTTTTTTAAATTTGCATGAATACATTTGTGGAACTCTCGGTTAACTTCACTGTACAAAATTGTTTTAAGTGTACTGTTTTTGAAAGACAAAATTAATTAGGGAGAACTTTTCTCACAATAGAATTTGTAATGACTGAATTGTGTGAAAATGTAGTTATCGATGTGTGACATTTTTCCTTGTAATAAAAGAAACATAAAAGATAAGAAATTTAACTTGAGTAGAAAATGGTTGGAAGTACTGTCATGCGCATTTGAAGAAGTATATCCCCATTAAAAAATTAAAATTATTGACTGAATGTGTTATGTCCATCAAAATGCCGATGTAGAAAGGAATTTTTATTTAATACAAGAAGTTCGAAAAAGAGAACACTAGGAAGGAAAATTTAATTTTCTGAAAAATATTCAGTTAACATAAAAAGTACCTTTTATATGATTTTAATTAAAATAAATTAAAAGTATTGAAATCCTTTTTATGCTATTTTAAATTAAAAAATATAACCGAATAGAGAAAGATCGGTTTTATTTCATAAATATAATCTGTCACGTATGTAATATTTATTGTGTTATTGTTTTAAAAAATGAGATAGGCCTCTTTGCCTTTCTACCTCATTACTTTTAAAAAAACAGGAAAGTGAGCGCGTTTTCTTACTCTCATATTCTAAAATGAATACAGGATGCCTTTTTTCTGGTTCAAATCGCAATACCAAATATATATATATGCTATATTTTTAATTTTTCAAAGACAGAAAAATAAATTTTCTTTGAAGAAAATATAATTATTTTTTCAACTGTTTTATACTATTTATTTCTCATTTTTCTCTTTTTTTCATTTTTTTAATTTTACTGTGACTGAACATATAGGAGAAAGAAACACCGGAATTTGTACATAACTTTCAAAAGCCCATCCCACCCAAGGCAACTTAACGGCTAACATGAAGCTTGAGATTGAAATCCTCTTGGTTCTTACTTTACTTAGAAACCGAACTGGGTCGCAAAATTGTCCCCGTTTGACCTCCCAAGTTCTAAAGGGGAAAGGAAAAGAAGTCACATTGCATTTTTGAAGGAATCGCAAAATAAGAGTTAAACACTTTCAGATAACTTTTCAGGGAGGAAGGTATCAGTTAGAGGGTTAAAAAAAAGTTATATTTATGTTTCTAGAAGAGATTTTGTTTCTTTGAGATCCTATACAAGCAGAAAATTAACTTTTTAATTAAATTCAGTCTTTCAATAATACGTTATTGAAATATATTGAAAACATTTGGATGTGTGAATAACAGATTTTACATGGTAAAAATTTCAAAACAATTAACTAAGGAATAGTTTTTTTTACATATTATGTAACATGAAGAAAAAACCTTTTGACTAAAATAACACTTATTAGGACCAGGTGTGAGGAGTACTTTTTTATCAATTGTTGTGTTTTAATGGGAATCACATCCATCCAGATAGAGATATAGAAAAATGCATTGCAATAAATATTACAAATTATAAGCTTATTTTTATTCATATCAACTGATTTTACTCTCTCTAATCACCAAAAAAAAAAAAAAAAAAAAACCAAAAATGTTATAGTTTTTAAATTTAATGTTTTCGAATCAAAAACTTCAGTCCTTAGAATAATGTAAGAACAACTAAAACAGTAGATTTTTACATTTGCAAACATTTAAAATTCACAAGTTTTTAACCAACTTGAAAGAGTTAATGAGAAGCTTTAGCACCCATTTAGAAGAATAAAAATAACATCCTAAGTACTAGTAGAACTATAATCCAGGGGTACAGCATTTTATTTTCAATACCTTTTTTCAATGATTCACTGTAAACAAGAAAAATAAAACAAACCAAAATCATATATATTTGAAATATTTATTCTGGAAATTGTACACATAAAAAATAAAATTAAACAAGAATATAAAGTGATATTTTTGATAAAAGTCCGGGAAGTTACTAAATGTCAGTGAAAATGCCTTTCAAACTGTGTTTTAAATAAATTACATATTTAGGATATGCGAGTCACCTAAATCATTTACAGAAGAATTAATAATAGCTAGTTCTGAGAGGAATCTTAAAGCTTTTTCACATTAGAGTAAAATCTCTGCAAATGATGTTCATAACTATATAGTTTTTCTAAATGACTGTCTACAAATTTAGCATAACACATGTGTACCCTACACACCAAACATTTTTAGGCATGGTTTTGAAATTGCTGCAAATAAAATTTTGGCATCCAATAGTTTTCAATCTAAGATGACGGTCTCCCACTAAGAACTCACACATGAAAATAAATGAAAAGAAATGCCTTATTCCTGACAAAACCAGGAATTACATTAGGATGTAAAAATGAAGTACTTTTTCGTAGAAAACCAAGAGACAAAAAGATGAGTGCCATGATTTTAAAAAATAAAACTCAAGGTATTTAGAAATGCCAGGAAAGAAGCTGAAAGTCTTAGGAATTGGAATGTGGGAAAATGGAAAAATATAAATGCATTTAATAGCGTGGTGTGGTGGATATCAATTGTTATAATTTCTTGCCTAGTTCTATTCCTTAGAGCAGAGTTAATGTAAAAATGTAGTACAAAAAACCACTTTTACAGCCCAACCTTATTTTCATTAATCATTTTCATTTTATATTTGAGATATATTTTTTAATTTTTATTATGATTGAAACTAAAGGGTATTTTTAGGAGGTATAGAACTTTTAAATTGCAATAAAACAATGATGTATTATTCGATTGACGTTAATTTTTTATTCGAAAGATAATCTTGTGGCATTACATTTTAAATATGATCACGCAAGGGCGTAGATTCGTCGAATGGGCCCAAAACGAGATTGCCGTTGTTCCCGATTTTCATAAGCGAATTTTGTTTAGCGATGAAGCGCACTTCTGGTTGAATGGCTACGTCAACAAACAAAACTGCCGCATTTGGAGTGAAGCTAATCCCACAAGTGTATGTCGAAACACCGTTACATCCAGAAAAACTGACTGTTTGGTGCGCTTTATGGGCTGGGGTGGAATCGTTGGTCTGTACTTCTTCAAAAACGATGAAGGCCACAACGTTTGCAAAGTCCAATGGTAATCGGTATAGAGGCATGATTACTAACTTTTTTCATTCCTGAATTGAACAATCTTGATGTCCAGGAGCTGTGGTTCCAACAAGACGGCGCAACATGTCGCACAGCTCGTGCGACAATCGATTTATTAAAAGAAACGTTTGGTGACCGCCTAATTTCACGTTTTGGACCTGTGAATTGGCGTTCAAGATCTTGTGATTTAACACCGCTAGACGCTATTTTCTGTGGGATTATGTAAAGTCATTGATCTATGCGGATAAGCCACAAACGCTTGACCATTTGGAAGACAACATTCGCCGTGTTATTGCCGATATACGGCCTCAAATGTTAAGGAAAAAGTCATCGAAAATTGGACGTCCAGATTGGACTACATCCCAACCAGCCGTAGCATCATATGCCAGAAATCATATTTAAAATGTAATGCCACAAGATTATTTTTCGAATAAAAAAATTCATGTCAATGGAATAATACATCGTTGTTTTATTGCAATTTAAAGTTCTTTACCTCTAAAAAGCACCCTTTATAAAGCAATTTTTTTTTAGTTTTATAAAACTATAATTAATTAAATTTATGTTGTTTCATGTACGTCGACTGAACTGATTTCAGTACTTACGTATTACTAAAACAATCGCCAAATTTATTAATAACTTGCTAAATTGGCAACTCCGACTGGTTCTTACGTCTTTATTGCAACCTATTGGCGACGTTACATGAAACGAAGCACCTGGTTGCCAATTCAGTGTGTACGATCTATAGGAACATAAGGGTTGCCAATTGATTTTGCTGATATTTCATAGTGCCCTCCGATTTCCTAAGTGTTGTACGCGCTTAATTGGCAACCAGGTGCTTCGTTTCATATAGTGTTGCGAATATGTTACGATAATACATAAGTACATGTACCTAAGGCCATATTTTCAATGCACAAAAACAGAGCCTCTGGCCTGTTTAAAAATGTGAAACTGATATGCACTCATCATTATATTAACTACTATCAATTGTTAATAATAATAAGTAAACTCCTGTTTGTGAAAATTGCAACACGCCATGAAGGAAGCATCATAGTTAAATGAGGAATTTAATACACAGTTGAGTGGTAATGTTACAAATAAATGAGATTACATTTTCAAACCAAACAAACAATTAAAAGAGACAGAAATTAGTATTTTTTGTGTGGCTACCACGCGCCGCAATAAGAGCTGCTACGACGCGGGATGGAGTTAAACAAATTTTTAATATCTGTCTGCGGGAAGTATTCCATATTGTTTGTATGCGCACCTAAAGTTCGTCTGTCGAAGCAACAGGACGAAGATCACGAGCGATACGCCGCCCAACGATATCCACTCATGTTCAATCGGTGACATATCCGGCGAATACGCAGGCCAAGGAAGAATCTGTACCTGCTGCGAATCTAGATAGGATTTGAAAGTCTTAGCGACATGTGGACGTGCATTATCCCTGCTGGAATACAGCCCCTGGCAATCCTTGCAGTAAAGGAATATATCTTAGGGCTATAAAACTTCGTTTATGTATCGAGTACTGTTCAAATTTCCCACAATTCGTAGCAATTGTGATCATCCATGATATGCTATGGCACCCCAGACCATAACTCCGGGTGTTCGTCCACTGTGGCGTTCGATAATACACTCCGAAATGCGCCGTTCACCGGCATAGAGCCTGACTCGAATTCGGCCATCATGGTGCCACAAATTGAAGCGGGATTTGTCAGAAGACAACCTGCTGCCCAATCAACACGCCAGCTCCTATGCACATTGGCCCAGTGTAGTCGCAGGTGGCGATGGTTTTTTGCGTGAGAGGAATCCTGTATAAAGGAATCCTTGCGCGCAGCCCACAATGCAACAGACTTCTCCGAATTGATGAAGCACACAATGAAACGTGTAGCTGTTGACCACTCTGCTGCCAGTTGTCTAGAAAAGCTGTGCGGTCCGTCTGAGCCATTCGCATCAGGCGTATGTCTTCGCGATACTTAAAATAAATAAATTCTGTGAAATAAAAGGATTTAAAAAAATTCACAAATGGTCCTAGATACAATATCATTGTACCTAGGGCCTTTTCGTGAAAGTTAGGTTTCGTTCTGTAATAGATAGAAAACAAATATGCACATATGAATTTAATGAAAAAATATATCAGCTAATACATTGATTTATCATGTAACCATTTAAATTGCAATGTGCCAAATTATTAATGAGAATTAATAATTTGACATGCTTTCATTCAACATTATAATTTAAAAAACTCGTTCCAAAAGTGAGGTGCATACATTATCGCTCTGAAGCATCAACAGATTGTGGTTTAAAAATTTGAACACAATATTTCTGTTGCCAATTTGATAAGTTTCTTCCTTATCAAAAAGAAACTTATTTGGATGTGCAATATTCTTCAAAAATTTAACACTATAGAGAGAGAGTGTTCTTTAAAATCTAAATTTCTGCCACATTAGGTTTTGACCATTTTATTCTGTCAGGATTTCTAGGCATCTAAAAAAGTTAGGAATTTATAATTGCTCATAAAGAGGAAAACTGATAAATTAAAAAATTAATTGTAAGATCGTAAAAGCGTGATTTAGAATTATATTTTTATAACTATTAAAAGTATTTTTTAATTAAATAAATTCTTATGTGTGTAAAAACAAAATAATAACCATGAATAATAACAATAATGTTAGTTAACATATTATTTATCAATCAAGCATGTTGAAAGTTTTGGAACAAAACATACACTCCTCATTTTAATAACATACAATAATAATAAAAAACTTGAATGAATCAAAATCGTTCAGGTAATTAAGACAATTTTCCAATTTTTATTATGAAAACTTTTTCAATAAAATAATAATATAAAGAATATTAATTGCAATTATACCTAGGGCCATGCGGACCTAGGTACAAGGCAACCATATGGCCCCAGGTACAAGACTAGGTAATTTTATACAAAATGCCTTCTGCAGAAAAACCCACATGGAGAGAGGGTTAATTTAAAATCTTATTTAGTATTTAATGTTACAAACAAAACTATGTACAAGAGAGAGAGAGAATTCAAAGAAAATTTTTTGACAAAATAAAAAGAGATGAGCTACAAAACTTTACATCAGACGATGTAAAAATGTTTTTCATTTATAACTAACCACATTATTCTCTTGCAAAATTTCAAAATAAATGCCAAAGTAGGAATTGGTGTTACCACTCACCCAACTGTGTAATAAAACTTAGAACTAAATATTCTTCGAATAAAATGGGGAGGCTCTAGGTACACAGGTCTCCCCTACTCAGATTTTTTATGTTTTCCAATCATGTACAACATGCCTGTATATAGGAGTTTTTGTACCAAAGCTGTATTAATTTTTGGTACACATACTATCGGAACCATATTGGCAAGATTATATGAAATGAAGCACATGGTTGTGTCAATTAAGCGCGTACAACAAATGGAAAATCAAGGTTGCCAACTCGGCAAATTATTTTGAACATTTGCAATATTACGATAATATGTAGGTACCTAAATTTTCTCTACCTTCCTTTAAATTGTTCAGGAACTCTTGATTTTCACTGTTAAGCCTAACTCCATTTCAAAATTCATGTAAAATTCTTGCTGTAATAAAACACCCCCCAAAAAAATTTATAGTTTATAATCATTCCATAAGTTTCAAATCCAGATCACACTAGTATGATAAAGGGACTCCGAAATGGGAAAACACAATATCACATTTGATACCATGTTCCCTGAAGTGATTACATATACAGTGAACCCCAAAAGTGTTCGTACACTTGCAATTTCCTCTCTATAAAGTTAAAATTTTTCTTCTAATAAAAATCAATATATTGGGAATTGTAATTTTTTTACGATAACTGCAGCTTGTTCTTAACGAAAGGACAGAGTCAATTTTTCTAAAAATAGTATTACTATATTTTTTAAAAAAATAATAATCACACACACAAAACTACTAAAAATTACGCCGCAAAAGTCTTCGTACACTTAACAAAAATCGACATAGCTTTAAATATTGTATTTCTTTCTTATTTTAGTACTTTGTAGGATATCTTTTAATCTCCACAATAACTTTTAAACGTCTTGGTATAGATTTAATCAGTTTTTTTTTGTAATTTCTGCATCGACTTTCGACCATTGTTCTATGATTATTGTTTTTACTTCACATTATGTGTATATATATACATCATGTTTTCTATTTTTTAAAAATCAAAATCTCACCAAATATGTGCTACTGGGCTAAATAAAGTGATTGAGGAGTTGTTTCAAAATTTGGGACAGTTATAGAGACACCAGTGGCGTTCATCGAGAGCAGTGCGCTTGGCATCATTATCCTGTTAAAAAATGAAGTCGCCTCCTATATCCAAATTTTGGGCGGATAATTTAAAATTTCTCTTTAAAATATTTAAATAGAGCTCATGATTCACAATACCATAAAAAAATACCAAATTACCTAAATCTGAGGCCGATTTACATCCCCACGCAAGAACACTTCCACCTCCATAGTTAATTTCACCCAACAAGATTCTAGGGATTAAGTTTCTGAAAATACAAAATTGACAGCAAATTGATTGGGATGACAGAAAATTCTACATTTTGGGTTCCGACGGCCATACTATAGTTGGTAAATGAGGAGTTTAATTCTATGAATATATGTAGAACCTGAACTCCTCCACCGTAAGTATTCTTGCGTGGAGGCGTACACCGGCCTCAGAATTAGGTATTTTTTTATGGTTTTGCAAATGAGTTCTATTTAAATATTTTAAAGAGAAATTTTAAATTATCCGCCCGAAATTTGGATATAGGAAACGACTTCCTTTTTTATCAGGATAATGACGCCAAGCGGGCTGCTCTTAATGTATGCCGCTCATGTCCCTATAACTGTCCCAGAATTCTGAAAACACCTCCCCAATCACTTTATTTCACCCTGTAGAACATATTTGGTGAGATTTTGATTTTTTACAGAAAGAAAACATGACAAATAAACACAAAATGTGAAATAAAAACTATAATTACAGAAGAACGGGGGAAAATCGATGCAGAAATTACAAAGAACTGATTAAATCTATACCACGACGTTTAAAAGTTGTTGTGGACACTAAAAGATATCCTACTAAGTACTAAAATAAGAAAGAAATACAATATTTAAAGCTATGTTGAGATTTTTGTTAAATGTACGAATACTTTCATGGGGTAATTTTTTAGTAGCTTCTTGTGTGTGTGATTATTATTTTTTTAAAAAATATAGTAATACTATTTTTAGAAAACTGATTATGTCAATTCGTTAAGAACAAGTTGCAGATATCTTAAAAAAGTTCCAATTTCAATACATTAATTTTTATTAGTCGAAAATATTAAATTTTATAGGAAATTGCAAGTGTACGAACACTTTTGTGGTCCACTGTATGTAATCATGGTTCTGAATGAATTAATAAATAAAAGCGTAAAATATTTTTAAGCGGATTAAATATCAAGAATCTGATATATATCTCATTCATTTTCATCCAAATAAACAAAACTATGGTTATATTAAAGGTGTATTATAAACCAGAAGATCAATATGTTGTGAATTAAAACTTATTGACTGGGCTTGTCTCTTTATTATAAAAAATATGAATTTAATAAGATTTCTTAGAAATATCAAAATTGTTTTCAAACAAAGCAAAGCATTATGGTTATGAAAGTATAGCCTTTCTGCAATGTTTTAAAAGATTGATCAGTACTTACATATTATGGCAGTCTACGTTCAGGTTACTCGCGCAGTTGGGCAATACCAATTTCGCATGTGTCATGTGTGCTGAATTGGAAATCATGTGCTTTGTTTCATACAATGTTACTAAAAGGTTATGATTAAATGGAAGTACTGATAAATCTAATTTAAACAATGTAGATGAATTACTAATAAGACAAAATATCCATTAAATATTATTAGATTTAGTAATTTAACTAGATTTCCAAAACTGAAAATTAAAAAGCATTCTTGAAATAGATTACGTTCAATTTTACTAACTAATTTGGCTCATTCTGTTCAGTAAATTTTGATTCTTTCAATATTCAAAAATGAGATTGAAAGGAATCATAAAATAAGTGTATTGAAATTGTTGAAGCTCCTTTAAATGAATTCTTTTTGAAACCTTTTCCATAAATTTACTAAGCTAAAGAGGTTCTTTAAAATTTACATGAAATTAGTCTCCTAAAAATTATGGTTTAAAAAAACTAAAACGCGCTTTTAAAGTTTTTTAATCGAACTAAAAAGTAAAAAATAATTCTTAATATTTGAATAAAATGATTTATGAGAAAATTAATGCCATTGTGTGTGTAATAAAAACGTGGGGTGTTCGATATCAATTGTTATAATTTCTTACTAGTTCTATTCCGAGTGAGTGAATATTAATGTGCACCATGGTCAAGTGACGTGAACGACACCTGATCTGGCCCCCCTCTCTTAACTACCACACCACACCAACGGGAGGACGTTTCAGCTCTCGACAGATTTAACGTGCCTCACTGCCCTACACGGTGGGTCTTTAGTGGTACTGGACTCGAACTTGGGAAAAGGCCATCCACGATCTGATACCTTGACTACTCTGCAACCCCCGCCCTAGTTCTATTCCGAAATAGAGTTTGTGTGAAAATATTTCACCACAATGACATTAATTTTCTTGTTAATCATTTTATTCTTAAATAATGAATTATTTTTTTACTTTTTAGTTCAATTAACTATAAAAGCGTGTTTTTTAAAACTATAATTTATTTTTAATTTTTTAGTTCGATGTACAATAAAAGCATGATTTTTTAGTTTTTCAAAAAAATCATTTATTTACTTTCATTATAAAAAAAAACTGGGCAATTGTTTATATTTTAATAAGAAATTACTGATGTGACCGTTTTCGCTTTTGAGTTGTAATTAAATCTTTTAGTCACGAAATCTGGAGATGGAAAATATCGTCATGATCCTTATCAGGACAATGAAACAAAATCATTAAATTATTGTATTGTCATCGGTCCTTGAGAAGTGTGCAGAATTTCAAATTAATCTTACCTTTTAGAGTGGGTAAAAATTGAGTTCAAAGATTCCATTACATACAGTAAGAATTTATAAAAGCATGTTAAGAAATTAACAATTGAAAACAAAACTTTATTTTGTAAACTTGCCTTTTTCAAAACATGCAAGCCAATTCAAATTTCAATATGAAAATAAAACTAAAATTATAACAAAGTAACAAAAGAATACTGCCTATAAATAAGTGCCTGAATAAATCAAATGATATCACTTATTTTGAATCAAGTAAATCACGTTAAAGTTATAAGGCTGTCTTTTTTTAAAGAATCTATCAAAATAAGGTAAATATTTATCACATTTACCATATTCGTAAATTACTATTGTAGCCTTATTTTAAAAACAAGGCCCTTTAGTTTTACAATTTATTCATTTTTGGGGATCAGAGGCAGCAAAGACTATTATCATTTAAAAGATTAAAGAAATATTTACAATTTAGTTGATATCAAAATGTTTCATTTTCTGAACAAAAAATCTAAATTTTGATCTATTTGACTCAGCTTTCTCCAATAACTCTTTGATGGTGCCAATGTTTGGAATATTGCTCAAATTTTCAAAATGCATGCTTGAATAGAAATTAGCATTTGCTGTTTTAAATTTTCCTTTATAAATTTTTTTACAGATGTCTTCTGAGGTAATCCAGTCTATGTAAATGTTAGACTCTGTGATACATCTTGCGAAGTTAAAACATAAAATCAAAATAATCTAGTACTCTTGTATTCTTCCGTGGGTAACGTGGTAGATGCGAAAAATAGTTCGGTAGATTCATGGGAAATAAATTTGTTGTTGGGCCCCACTTTTTAAAATATTTAGCCGGTACATTAAAAGAACGCCTGTAAACCTGAATATCTTTTTAAATATTTTTTTTGTTTCAAAGTGTTAATTAACCATTTTTTCGGGTTTTGAGTACATGCAATGTTTCATATTCGATAAAACCATGTGATCAAACCTGATACAAACATAATCATTTCAAAATGAGTATGTCTATGTGCGCATTTTTGAGTACGTCTTTTTTCTCCGTGCGCCCTGGATACTGTGTGGAAGGTAGGAATGCAGACATCTTCATCTGATCGAATTTTAAATCGAACCCTACCAAAAATAAGTTAAGAGCGACCTTAAAATATCCCTTTTCTCACATTTATGTTTTAAGATCCACAAAGGTAGCTGTAAAGTAGCGTGCCCGCTTCGTAAGCCTTGGGTTGGGGGTTTGACTCCGGCTGTAGTCGATAGACTTTCCGGATGTGAAAATAGTAGACACGTATGTCACATGATTATGTGGCAAGTAAAATATCCCTTGAGTATCAATTTGGCTTTGGTACTCTCGGCAATATTTAGCATCCGACGAGAGCTTGGATTAAAAAATCAATTCAAGCGTCCTAATTTGGCAACGAGGCCGCCACTAGATGGTGCAACCATGAAATGGCTGTCATGTTTGGAGACATTTACCGTGTCTGCAGCAAAGACTTAGTTATGAAAAAGTGTGCAGCGCCGTTGTAAAAATAAAAATATTCGACGTTTGAATCAGGACTCAAAATTGGAGTTTTATTTTAAGGATATGCATTCCAACATTAACATTTTTAACTGGCATCTCTATGCACATTAAAGAATAGTGCCCCTCGCACACGTATGCCGGCTTTCACCAATATTGAAATTATTTTTCAAAAATCAAAATTTTCCCTCAAAGTTTGTGTAGTCCAGTGGTCGCCAACTTTTAGAATTTCCTGGAGCACAAAATATATTATTTTTCATTTGGTAGATCATTCATACGATTGAGCATTATATGACGAACCACTATAACTATTTTGTCTCTTATTAACACCCTTTTATAAGTTTCACTTGAATGTAATGGACTGCTTGAATTCAATTTTTACCCACTTTTAAAGGTCACATTAATCTGAAATTTTGCTCACTTGTCCAGGACCGATGACAATACAATAATTTCATAATTTTGTTTCATTGTCCAGATCAGGATCATCAGGACTAACGATTTTCTATTTTCAGGTCCTGTCCTACATAGAGTGACTGTTTCCACACGCCCTTTCCAGATTTGGTGAATAAAAGATTAAGTTACAACTTTGATTAACTATAAAAGGGTGTTTTTTAGTTTTTTAAACTGTAACTTATTTTTACATCACTACTTACTTTCCATATCACTGAAGTAGAAACTCACAAAAATCAGAAAGAAACCGAAAACGCAAAGCTATATCAAGAAACTGAAGTGTTAGCTGGCAGTTTACCATGGTTGTCTACCCTCACTTTCAAATGTCGCTAGACACACCTACAAAATAGATGCACCTGCAAATGCGCTTGATACACCTTAAAACACAAAACATTCATAAAAATATAAATAATGCCTCAATTTTTCTGTGGAACATCAAAAATGTTTCACTGACCACAAGTTGATGACCGCTAATGTAGAGGGTCAAAACAAAATGTACAGAAAAAAATTAAATGTTCTTTACTTATCAATTCAATTTATATGTATTCCAAAATTGACCCAAATCAGATTTAAATTACTTAGAATTTTAAGACAACTGTGGGTTCGCCATTTTTTTACAAGAAGCCTTGTAAATTTAATCTTTTAAGGCTGTCTTCGGTATAAGTACTAATGCGACGCTATTTTAACTTATTTAATTTCTAAAATGTGGACCCAGTTTCTTAATTTCACGTCGCATCATAACCATAGTTAAAATCAACTAGAATGCATAAATTAACAGTAAAATAAACAAAAATCAATAATTTAACAGAACGAACTTTTTAACGTTTAAGATAAATTTATTTTAAGCACACGCATATGGAAATTTACTTTTACTACAAGAAGATCAAAATGATTAACTTAGCTTGAGAGGGTAAGGGTGCTGGGGGAAGGACATGGTCGACGGCCGGAATATCGGAGTACGGTTCTCCTGTAGCACTGGGATCGGCTCTCCATCTCTAAAATCAGGTGCGTACCGTTTTTATTCAGCACCTTGTCACGCAAAAATCCTAGAGCGGGACTCTTTGTCTTGTCCAGTATAATTTCTCAAATTGGTCCCGAGGCCGGCGCAGTGTTACACCACCTACAAAAATTATGGGTTTAAGTGAACTTTTTAACGCGGGAACTTTCTTGACGCACCCCACCAAAAGGAATTTCACCACATCCGGTCAGGGGGACTCGTATACAAATTCCAAGCCGTTTCATGGGGCGGATTCTAAAACAGGAACAAATCTGGCCTCCCATCAGTACGTGGCCGCGGTAGCCGAGTGGTATAGGTATCGGATCGTGGCTTGCCTTGTCACGAGTTCGAGCCCAGTACCACTAAAGACCCATCGTGTAGGGAAGAGATGCTCGTTAAATCTGTCGAGAGCTGAAACGTCCTCTCGTCGGTGTGGTGTGGAAAGTTAGGAGGGGGTGCTAGCTCAGGTGTCATCCACGCCACTTGACCATGAATCAAAATTACGTGGTCCGTCGGCAAAAGCCCTCGTGCAGCTGAACAGTGCGACGTTAATATTCAATCAGTCAATCAATCGGTATAAGTACGAGAACTTGAACTAAACGCGATGCACATTTTAAGACAGAAAAAAAATGACTCAATTTTTCCATGGAAATTTGCAATATTATAGCTCATACCTCTGTTAACAATATATAGTTTTTTTTTAAATGCCAAAATATTCCAAGAATACTTTCTTTTTTGTTTTAATGCGTTAAAGCAAAGCCCATTTAACATTACGGTATAGGATAAAAATGCGAAACACATTTTATACCAGAAAAAATGAATGAACTCGGTTAAAAATGGGAAGTATAATAAAAACTGTTGCTCTTTAAAGGATAGTGAAGCCAGAATATCAATTTAATGTTTCATTTCTTTTATAACTCAAAAAATGTTTCAAATTCGGGTCCTATTCTTTAAAATTAACCGAAGACAGCCTTAAACTTTTGTCTTTCTTTTTGGCACGTTTTGTAGAAAAATTTGTTAAGTGAGTAATTTTGATACACACATACTAGAGTGAATTAATATCTTTTGTACTTCTCTCCCTGACATTGCAGATGGTCGCTATGTGAACGGAAATACCCATCAACAGCGAAGAAATGAAATTTTCTAAAAAATGTTGTTTTGCACAATTGACACGCTTCAATAAGCAAGACTTTGGCTCATTTTTTCCATTTTTGTTTTTTGAATTAAACACATTTGAGTCGATTCTTCGCGAAGCCGTGATCGTATAGTGGTTAGTACATTGCGTTGTCGCCGCAATAACCCAGGTTCGAATCCTGGTCACGGCAAATGTTTTTTTTTCATTCATAGAGTTTTATATAAATTTACCGATAAGTATAAGATGAAGGCTAATTTTTGCTTTTAAGCTTTTTTTCTAAAATGGAATAAATGTGAGATGAAAAGTAGTATTGAATTATTTTTTACTGTTAAATGGAATATTTTTTAAAAAATTTTTTGCCCCCCAAAATACAGAAATTTAAATAAAATAATACTAAATATCTTATTTTATAACACTTGATGAAAAAAGTTTCGAAAATTGAATGAAATGTTAGAGTACGTATTAATGTTAAAAAAACAAAGGAACTTTTCAGTTTCATAAGACCCATCTTTCACAAGAAGAACGATGTACATACATAAAAAAATATTAAGGGTAAATTTTACCTTCGTGAAGAACAAAATTCAAAGTAGTTGCAATTATAAATATATATATACCACATTTCCTTCTTAAAGAAATCTTTATTTATATAAAAGAAATATTTTCAACAATATATTTTCGAATATTTAGTCATGTAACTTGTTTTCATTTGTGAAATGCTCATGAGCAAGATAAAAAATAAATGTTAACGTTTTATTTTCCTGCAGATCTTTAGAAATGTCTCGTGTAATTTACCGAATTTTCATTAAGATGATTAAACTTTATTTTTAATATTATTTTATTAATGTATCCTATAAAACACAAAAGGGCATTTAGACTTTGCAATTATAGATATTAATAAAACTCTTACTAAAAAAAGCTAAAATACATGAAAATTTGAGTTCTTTTGATTCCCATTCTTTATTTTTCAATCCCTAATATTAGCTCACTCTCTCTCTCTCTATGTATATATATTTATATGTATATATTTATCTTGATCAAATTTTCAATCGTTGGATAAATACTTTCTATCCATCCACTCAAGTTCCAATACACTTTTTTAAATTTGTAGTAGATGACACTTGATGTTAATACAGTTCTTTCAAATATTAGTTCAATAATTAAATTTAATTTAATTAATTACTGGTTTTCGACGCCAATTTAGATTCATCTTCATGTTGTAACAATGCGACTGTTAAAGCACAATGACAAAAGTTGGCCGTGAAAACCAATTTTTCAGACCAACTTGCCAAACTGGGTGTGTGTGCATTGTTACAACAATGCAGATAAGTAATGCTCTTTTTTCAATTCCTACTCTATTTTTACTTATATATATATATATATATGGCCTTCTTATATATATAATATATGCATTTACAACATATATATATATATGTACTTATATATATATATATATACTATATATACATCTATATATATATATATATACATATATATATAAACATATATATATAACATATATATATACATATATATATATATATATATATATATATATATATATATATATATATATATATCGTTCAAATTTAATAAGTCACTTTCTATTCATCTATTCAAAGTAGGAATTGATTTTAAATTTTTTTATATTATTAAAACTTGTTTTTTTCCTTAAAAAATATTGAATAAAGGATAAATACTTTTCCACACGCAATAACCATCGAAACTGGTATGTTAAATTCTATACAAACATACTCGCATATAGCATTTTAATTTAAAAATTAAAATTAAATACAGATTTTAAAATTGTTGTTCTTTTATCTTTTACACAAGTTTTAATGAAATTTGAAACGGCAATGTACACAACAAAGTTAACTTAACTGCAACTGTAGAATGGTTTAAGAAGAGGTCAAATTCAGAGCTTCATGTCACATCAAAACAGAACAACAAATTTTTAATGACATAATTATTATTCAAAAACGTTAATTTAATTTGAATTAACATCCTTTCAGAACAACACAAACACTATACCCAATGAATTTCCTCCTTTTGTCCCACACTTCTAAGACGAGGATGACACCTCAATTGGAATTTCATTCGCCTCACTAAATGAAATTTAACTACCCCATTTATCTCTCAACAACACCTTTCATGGGTGAGTGAATATTAACTTTGCACTGTTCAGCTACACGAGGACTTTTGGCAACGGACCACTTAGTTTTGAACCATGGTCAAGTGACGTGGGCGACACCTGAGCTGGCACCTCCTCTCCTAACTACCACACTACACCAACGGGAGGACGTTTGAGCTCTCGACAGATTTAACGTGCATCGCTGCCCTACACGGCGGGTCTTCAGTGGTACTGGGCTCGAACTCAGTACATACCTGCCATGATCCGATACCTTGACCACTAAGCTACCGCAGCCCCGACACCTTTCACGGAATCAAGGTTCAAAAGCAACACTTAACTCGATGGGTGGCATGTATAATATTTAAAATATTGCCTCAATTAACGAACTGTTTCTCTATGCTTTTTGAAAATTTAATCTTCCAAGCGAACAGAAGTCACAATCAGTCAGTACATTGTATATTTGATGCATTCCTGTTATTCAGCCAGACAAGGTATGTTAATTACAAACAGAACATCGCGTATTTTAGAATAACGTTGCAGGGATAATAACGATACTTGAGCTTTCAACGCCTTCTGTGGCCGCGGTAGCCGAGTGGTATAGGTATCAGACCATGGCATGCCTTGTCACGAGTTCGAGCCCAGTACCACTAAAGACCCGCCGTGTAGGGCAGCGATGCACGTTAAATCTGTCGAGAGCTGAAACGTCCTCCCGTTGGTGTAGTGTGGTAGTTAGGAGAGGGGGTGCCAGCTCAGGTGTCGTCCACGTCACTTGACCATGGTTCAAAATTACGTGGTCCGTCGCCAAAAAGCCCTCGTGTCGCTGAACAGTGCGACGTTAATATTCAATCAATCAATCAACCCCTTCTAGCAACCACATCATGTTAACTTGAAGCACGAATAAATTTAGCGTTAATTAGTATATTTCTAGAAGAACAAGACGCGCGAATTATTTACCCTTTGGTTATGAATCCGTTTCCATTCTAAGAGGGCTACCTTCACTCCCGAGTTTTGGACCAAGCTAATTTAACATCATTTTTCCATTTGACACTGTTTTCGCATTGCTGCGCTGTTAAAACAAACGAAAAACCCAAATGTTAGTACACTCTTCGAGATCTTTAAAGGTCACAGTAGCCTTGAGGTCATGATCACGGACTCGTGACCAGCGTGTCGCGAGTTCGAGTCCTGGTGCCTCTGAATATCCGCGCCATGTAAAGAGGGTGTGAATGCCTAAATCTGTCAAATTCTAAAGTCCTTTCATTGGCGTGGTGTCATAGTTTGGAGAGAAGGTGGTAGCTGAGGTCACTTGACCATGTGTAAAGAGCTCTATTCGGGTTCTTTTACTGATCCTCTTGGGGAAAGTATCCTTTAACTGTGATTTTTAAATTAAAACCCTTTTTCGGTAGATGACTTGATTTCATGCAAATGCAAATACTATTTAAGACCTCACTTTGGGTCCATGAGAAGTATGGAGAAGCGTTGGTTATTAATCGTGAATCTAAGAATAAAGAAAGGTGAATTGCAATTGAGAGGTATCGCGTCCTGAAATTAATATTCGAGGTAGAATCCACGAGAAGTGTGGAAATAAATACCATTAGAGATGACCGAACTATCGGAGTTCGAGAAGGAGCTCCGACTAAAGCTAGGTGATTTTTAATAATTTTATACATCCGATTGGGTGTTAGAATTTCAGATTGCTCCCAGATTGGATCTATAGAGTTGTACATTTCCATAAAGTATTAAAGATAGAATAAAATAAGCTCTTTTCTAATATCTCTTGCCTGCTTCTTCCCCGAGCCCTGTTACACCCACGGCCTTCGGACCACGACGCATGGTTCAAAATGATGAGGTCTGTCGCCAATAGCCAACGAGCAGCTTTAAGTGTGACGTTGATATAACCCACACTCACTCACCCTAAAGTCTTAGCGAAGATTTCAAGCACCTCCATAATAGAACAGTAAGTGACGTAAGCGTTATATGAGGTAATTAATGAACTAAGCATAATAACTTCACATCTCTCAAAATGAAATTGATGGATACTTTCAACAAACAAAAAATTTTTACTATTCCCTACACATAGAGATAAAGACGCGACATGAAAATAATTAGATAAGAAAGTCAATCAAAACGTATATATTAAACTTTAAACAAAAATCAAGAGCGAAGATGTGATTTTTGACATTCTACAATCAATCTTTATACAAATACAAATATCCACAAGTGCTAGGAAGTCTAAGAAGTTTCGTGTTTTTAGCGATTATTACGCTTGAACAATCACGTGTTTGGGTAGCCTGCAATTAGAGCAGATTGTGTTTTCAGAAGAAATCAAGTGCTTTCTTTAGACGGCTCATTTCGAAGCCGTGATCGTATAGTGGTTAGTACATTGCGTTGTGGCCGCAATAACCCAGGTCGAATCCTGGTCACGGCAATTTTTTTTTATATTCAATTTTAAAACTTATTTTAAAATTCTTAAACATATATATTTTTTAATTAAAACATAAACATTGATGCAGATCCTTCAAACAATGCAAAACTGAAAAAAACTCCCACTTACAAAAAGTACTCCAAGTACTACAAAACAGTAAAAAACTAAGCAAGTTTAATTGCTTTAAAAATCGCACATTTGACAACAGGGGAATCAAAGATTCTAACAAGATATTCAATTAAAAATGTCGTTGACCACATGGCTCTTGATTTAATGGGACGCGACAGCAATGAATAAATCATACTGTTTCTTGTAGGGTGCTCAAAGCTACGGACAACGACAGGCGTTACTTAACCATTTGCCATGACGAAATTCGTGGGCCTTGATCTGGCCTTTGCCGATCAGGGAGCATTTGTAACAACAACATGTGTAATCCAATGTTGCAAAAACCCAGCAATTAATATTGTCCGATGAGCTAGGGCATACGATAACCCGGCAATCCGGATAACTCAGCCACAGGCCTGTGGGTCGAAAAGGACCCACGTCAAAACCCGTTTGTTGTGTCTGATGCAGAAATTATTGTTGCTCACACTTAATGAAAAAAATTCCGGGAAATGATGAAGACGTTAGAGGACACCGTACAAATATCACATAGTGAGGGACTCAAGGTTGTCGAAATCGTCTTTCATAGTCTTTTGAGCAACAAGGTGAGTCGGTAATGGACTTACTGTTCCTTTGATGAATCAGCACAACGCAGAGTGCAGTACGAAAGACAATAGGGCATTGCGCAATTTTTTAAAAGGAGTAGCCATTTTTTGCAAAATCGGCTACTTTATTTTCATTATATAAACAACTTTATGCCTTCATCAAAGTATTTTTTCTGAGTGTGACTGATCAGATAAATTTTTGAATACTGCGTATTCACGTTAATTTTCATTTTCATGTAGTAATTGTTGTATGTACCTTCATAAAGAACTTACTTTTCCTTAGTTTAAGGGTATTTGTGGGCAGTTTATTTTATGTTGTATTCTCAAGCAATCAACACATACAAGTTCAGTACAATAATTTCATAGAAAAAAAACACTAGAACTTTTTATTTTTTATACCGTTCTCGATAATCCGGCATTTCCACAAACTCGGCCATCCTTTGGACCCCATTAGGCCCAGTTTCGGGACTTATTGTATTCAACAAGTACATAAGAGTTAAGTCATGGGATTATTTCGCAATAACATCCCGAACGTCATGTGGAATATTGGTAAATGCTGCATATAAAAAAAAATCGAACTGCTATTTAATGACCACATGTGGTTTAGTATGGATTTAGAAATACATAATTCATCATGTAATGGAATTTCTAATTACAAAGCCCCCTATCAGAAGGCAAATACTATAGGACTTTAGAGGACGTTAATAAAAATATGCGAAATTGAGATATCTGTTCATATTTATATTCCGTGATCTTAACTATGACGCATTTAACGAGTACTTGTTAGCACATGACCACACACCCAAAAACGGAATCTTCATAATAAAGGTAAGTACTCCAACATTAAAATTATAAACTGACATTCCTACACACTTTAACAGTATATCAAAATATCCTGCCCTCTAAAACTTTTGTATCACCAAACACACAAATTCCGCTTTCACCAGGAATGAGCTTGATTTTTAGAAATCAAAATTTCTCTAAAAGTTCAAATAGCGGGATAAAGTAAAAGACACACACACACACAGAAAAATTACAGAATCTTTTCCTGAAGCTGAATATAAAGGTTTTCAAGAATTGACTGAAAATAGGTTAAAATTATTTATAATTTTAAGACAATTGTGAGGCCCGCCCTTTTTCCCAAGAGACACATCGTCGAATATTTTGAAGATGACTGTCTTCTTGACACGATATGGGACAAAATTATTTTGATATTACTCTGAATTAATATTGCATTTAGTACTCAGAAATACCTATCAAAGTCTGAGAAGCGAAATGTCCTTAAGAAATTATTGTGCAAACGAGATATGCTTCAATGACCAAGCCTTAGGATTGTTATTTTTAAGCTAGAGCAATTTCATTTCCTGAATTGAAAATAAAATCCTTCTTAGGGTAAAGTACTTTCTAAGCCGTGAGAGATCGTATAGTGGTTAGTACATTGCGTTGTGGCCCAGGTTCAAATCCTGGTCACGGCAACGTTTTTTTATTTTTATTTTTTATTTTTGAGAGGTTCATTAATTTCACGAATTTATTAATAAAATACAGTATAAGGTTAAACGAATTAAATGGGCAGCTCACGTTATCAGAATGAACGAAGACCACACCACTAAAAAAGTCTTCAATGCTCAACCAATGGGCACACGAAGAAAGAGCAGGCTAAATCTCTGATGGACTGATGGCCTAGAAGAAGATCTCTTAGTTTTAAGAACTAGGAATTGGAGAACACTGTCAGGAAGAAGGCTGGCCTGGAAAAGGTTTCTTGAGAACGCCAAGGCCCATCCTAGGCTGTCGTGCCATTGAGGAAGGAAGGATAAGGTAATTTTTTCGCATTAAAAAATGAATCTTTCAAAGTAATATTAACTTATTTTTTCAGCAAAAAAAAGTTTTCTTCTTATTATTTTATTTCTTTTTTGTTAAAGAGAATTGTGTTTTTGAAACATTTTCAAAAATGCACACATTTAGTTAAAAGAGCCCAGAAGTTACAGCCCATACTAATATTAAAATAATAATGAATATTTATCGCTTTTATTAGACACAATTTTTGCAAAAGTAACGATATTCATAAATAAAAACAACTGACTGGCATAACATCGTAAGCAGAATTTACTTAAGCAATTATTAAGCATTTATTATTCCCCTCTTCCTCACATTTTCTTAAAAATCGGTACTTTTATATTAAAAACACATATAATTTGCAACATATTTTCGTTGATTTACTGTAGAGTAACATCTCCTAATTTTGAATACTTATGAGGAAAGATGTAAAAGAAAAATGTGATCTATTACATTTACAGAGAAAATCATTTAACATGATGAGGGGGGATTGAAATATTTTTTCGTTTTAATGAGTATAACAAAAAAATAAAAACAACATATATTCAACAAAATTAAATTTATTAGAGTACAGTTTACTTACATAGATGTGTATAAATGCACGTAGTTAATAAAAATCACTGGGAAAAACATTCTCACAAGAACCTAATGAAATTTAATACAAAATTTTCAAGCTTTTTGAAAAACAAAACAGTTATTTGGAAAATAATCTGGTACTTTTCTTTGGATTGCTTTTTTATGACATCATTATCAGCATCAAATTTCGATGCCATCTATTTTTTAAATTCATTTCAGCATTCGAATGGGCGTCTAAATAACTGCTCATACTTGTCATGATGTTACTCACTTCGGATGAAGTGGGGACAGGAGCTACAGTATTCACTTCATTTTCGTCACCACAATTTGCCTCAATGATATTTTTGAGCTCCGATAAACCTCCAAAAGGTCTTTGTCTGTCATCATTGAGGCTGTACACACATTATCATCATCTGCTGTAATGAACTCTTCCGATGATACAATAGGACAGTCCAATAATACAGGAACTTTTTCAAACATTTCATTAAGACTGTTTTCGGCTAATGTTAAACATTAGGACATTTTTTCAGATACATAAGTACTCGAACATTAATATTATATTCTGGCTTGACTATCCTGTAGAGAAACACTTATTTTATCATACTACTCAATTTTAAACGAGTTAACCCATTTTTTCTTTTATAAAATGTGTTTCGTACTTTTTCTCCTATACCATAATGCTATAAGTGCTATCCTTTTACATGGGCCGTGGGTAGCCTAGTGATTAGAGCATCGGACTCCAGACCGGAAGGCCTGGGTTCGAAGACCGATGCCACCAAACACCCTCCGAGTACACACGGAGTACGTGCTCGTTAAATCAGTGGGTCCGTAGTCTTGTGGGCTTAATCACGAGCGCAGAGACTAGAGAATGTTTCCCTCCCCTTCAGTTTACATGCTGAAATTGTGGAGGTGGAGATAGAGGTCGTTTCGCCATCTATCGTCCGTTCGAGGGGAATTTCGCCGAGCTAAAACTGTCACCTGTATGGTGCTCAAAGCCAACGACAGGCGTACCTCTTGTCCATGACACGATGAATTTCGTGGGCCTCGATCTGACTACGTCAGACAGGTGGCGTCAGAAAACAACAACAACAACAATCCTTTTACATGATAAAAGGAAAAACTAAATATTAATTTTAAAAACACTATATTATACAAACAAATGCATGAGTTACAATGCCACAAATTTTTATAAATATTGAGGCACGTTTTTCTTTTTCGAAAATATCTCCGCTTTAAGCTCATGACCTCATACATTTGGCGAAATAGCTTTATGTCGGCTCAGTTTCAATATCCTCTTTCTCCAGAAGGGAAATGTTTCCGTGTTAGGCGATTTTCGTTTCGTGTTCAGAGAAAAATCCATTAAAATACATGGTAGTTTATCTGGACATTGTATTATTAACCGATATTTCATCTAGAACGTTTTCGCGTTAAACGTATTTCAATGTATTTTTATTTCTTTTTGAGAATCTTCAGAAATGTCACACATAACTTACTGCGTTTCATTTCAAAAGAAATTGTTTTCTGTTTTTCAAATTGTATTATTAATGTATACCAAAACGAATTTGAGCTGGTATCCTTCCTCTTCTAACATCCACAATATTTTAATTTGAGAACTTAAAGCGAGATTAAATTTAAAAAGAGAGCGCATCATTAGCAGCAGTATACAACATTCTCGGCAAGGAGAAGACAGAAATTATTTGCCTTTTGGGTCATGAGTTTCTTTTAAGACTGGGCTACCCTGCATCCTCAACTGGATCAAGTAGCTGAGGTATTTAAACAGTTTCATTGTTCCCATTTCACATAAAAAGTTTTAAATTAGTGGAATGTGAAAACCACACAACAAAAACAACAGCTGAATCTTTTATGAGTTTTGTACCTTACGTTACATGTAGTGTGAAAAATGTCTCATTAGTACGTTTTGTTTATATAATCCTATGAAGTGTTTGAATACAACCCCTATGAAGTTTCTCTCAAAAATACAAACGGTGAAAATGGTTTTGTAGCGCCCCTTCTTTTGCAAGTCGAAACAACAAATGACATGAATAAAAGCCCTTAAAGATCTGCATGCGAATAGGGATTCCTTTCGTATCATCAGTCGTGTCTAAGGCATGCACGGCGTAGCTGCGAACCGGTAGGTCGGTGGATCCAATAAGCACCCCTGCTAAGGTCAATAGCTTGAACTTGAAGTTTAATCCTTGATCATGATTTAATAAAAAAAATCAACTAAGTAGTTTAGAGAGAGAACGAACTCTCCTCTCTTGTTTCTGAAACCTCAGTTAAGTAAAATAGCAGAAATACCAAATGTAAATACAGTAATAAATACCGTAAAGATCAACTGAATTGTGACACAAAATTACGTCGTTTTTCATAATATGAACTCTCCCAGCAGCTATAGAAAAAGTTCAAAAGTAACCTAAATCAAAAAATGGTCTAAAAATAAAATGAAAGAACCACAACACTAAGCTAATAATTTTCACCTTTTGCATTGGATTATTTGTGGACTTCATAAAATTCTTTAAGTGTTGAACATTAAAACATCCTGTTCGTACTAATGAATATTGCATCTAGGCCCTAAATTTAGACTTCAAAAACACTTCTGAAAGAGCAGGTAAAAGAGCTTGAACTTCCACAGAATGAAATACAATCTTCTAGTATTTTTCTCAATACAGCCTTGTGTGCTAATATATATTACACAGGGTGTAAACTCTACATACAGTCGACAGCGTAAACTCTCCATACAGAAAATATAGTTGAACTCTATTTTCCTGCAAACTTGAACATTTCACATTTTTCTTCGTAAAATAATCTCTCTTTAGCAAAGTGCATTTTCTATATAACGAACTTTTTCTTTTGTGATTCAATTTTTTTCCTCCCCATTTTTTAAAGTATTTCTGAACATTAAGTTATTCTTTTTCAACAAATTTTAAAGAAGTCATAAATTTTGAACGGGTTTTATTAGATCCTAACTCACCAAAAAAGCAATAGAGTTCTGGATGTTTCATCCAAGAAGTGCAACCTTTAAACCCCTATTGTCAATTCACTAGAAGATCTTCGATATCCTTTTTCACCCTCAGTGGAATTGTCTCGTGTCCCCGAGTTCTAGTTATAAAAGAATATATCCTTACTAATATTATAAACGCAAAAGTTTGTATGCTTCGATGTTTGATAATCTTTCACGCAAAAACAACTGATTGGATTTTAATGAAACTTTACTATAATATAGCTTATACATCAGAATAACACATAGGCTATAATTTATAAAAATATTGTGTGAAGTGTCCAAAATATAACGCTAATTAATTATCCAATACAGATGAACCAAACAGACAAAAAGAAAATAAGGAGAACAAAAGAAAGACAGGAAATAAAGAAAAATAATAAATCAAATGTTTTTTAATAGCAACGAAAAGAAGATTATTTTTACGAGATCTCCTTCTCCATTTTTATTTTAAGGAAACATAAAGGAAGAATGCAGCTGGGAAAAATAAATAAAGAGAGAGAAAGAGGGGGGGAGTGAAATTATTGAATTTTATTGAAGGTATCATTTTTGCTAATAAGGAAAAAAAACAAGAAATTAACCTTAAAGTATATTCATATTGCTGACTAACAGTTATACCAGGAAAATGCAATATATTATGGGGGAAAAAAAAATAAGATTTAAAGATTGAAAAGAAAAAAAAAGGGAGGGCAGGAAACATAAAAATTT
>BMAU01003934.1:0-28348 GCA_019973935.1 Trichonephila clavipes
CATTTTTCAACCAGCATCTTCCTAAGCGTTAGATTGGTCGAATTAGAGATGTTTTCTGCTTTTGACTACTGAGATCGCCGTACTTGACACCATCCAATTCTTTAAATGGGGTTGTGTGAAAGACAAGAAGAATGATGCCCAAAACAACTGAAGAACTGAAAGAACGCATTTGTAATGCGCTTTCGTTGGTGACCGCACAAACGCCTAGATGTTGTCACATAGAAGAACATCTATGACATATGTATGCAAAATATTGAAGTTCTATCTACATTCTGTGCAAATATTATCGATAATTTCTTTCCCTTAAGTAGTTATGGTCATTTGTAATAGCTAATACAATTAGACTTACCCTGTATATTCATAATACGTGGTACCTAAGATAAATGTAAATAAATCTACAAAATTAAAATCATTGACTAATGTGAAAAAAGCGCTAGTAAAACGTTATTTTAACTAATACTCTTTTTAAATATTTTCTTTTGCCACTATTTCCATTTATATGCCACTAGTTGGTATACCTGTTCTTTACACTGGTGAGTTAAAAAATTAAACATTGCAGATTGAAAGACAAAAAAAGATTTTAATGAGTTAATTTTACGTGAATTGCCAACTAAACAAAAAAAAGCTTTTTTGCATATCTCAGATGAACAAAAATTCCTTATTTGCTCAATTTTAAGTCTGTAGACCTAAATTCTGATATAAAGGTTTTTTTTTATTTTTAACGCCTCGTAACTCTCTTGAGGGTCCATTTTTGAAAACACCTTCCTAAGCTGATCTCTGCTCGGCAGAAGTAACACATCGTTATACATTTTGTGTAATGAGCGCTTAAAATAGTGTAAATAATTTATATCTGGATGTGTAATACATTAATATTACTTTCTGTTGTATTTATTTTATGTTAAATTTGTAATATTCGCAAGTAACGCCGTTCCTTACATTATAATGGCGATTCAATAGAAAAATAGCGAAATGTTGGTGGTAGAGCCAAGTTAACATCAGTTTTGGGGACCCTGTGGGCAACTTGGTGATTGATTGAACGAGGCAGAAGTTGATATACTGTAGCGCTACCTGGTGAGGAGCTGAAACAAAGAGAATAGCATAAAACCTTTTCCACAAAAAACATATACATGCCAATTTTCGTAGTGATTGGTGGAACTGTATTGGAGTGATGTTATTTTACATATACAAACATCAATGTATATATATAGAAAGATTCTTCCAGATTCGTTTTATTTTAGTAATGGCATACTGTATAAAATACACGTACTGAATTTTGGTTTCTGTTCATTATTTTCTCCTTCTGTTAAATATTGCCATGTTTCGTAAACATTTCAACGAACGAGTGGTCCAGTGATAGAACCGCTGCTCCAGTTCATGCATACGGTAGATTTAAACTAAAAAGGACAGACTACTTGAAAAATATATTAATTAGAAAACACAGTAGCTTTTGTATAAATTTTTACCTCGTCAAAAAGATCCTGCACTGCACCTTAATATTATCTTCTTTCTTTCTTTTTCTTTTATCTTTTCTAATTTTCTTCGAGCGTCCAGAAAAAGCATAAATTGCTTTCATTAGTCTTTCCCTATCGAGAAGTTTCTTACTGAAAGACTTACTGAAAATTCCCCTGGTTCTACGCCCATTTTTTGAAGCATTTTTAATTTCGATACATTACCATCATTAAAGGAATAAACAGCATCATAAACACCAAGTGAAAGTGTTTCAATCTGTACAAATGTTGCTTTGGGAACACGTGACCAAATGACATTATGAAAACTTTCATTCGGGTTTTGTGTTTTTCCATGCAAACATTTTTTCAACAGATCAGGATGGGAAAGATCTCTAAATATAAGACGCATTGCTTCAACAACAGTGACCGGAAGACTGTTTTTATGTTTGTAAGACTTACCTGATGCTTCAGCCTTTTTAAATCCACACCATGAATCTTCCCCGATGGGACAAAAACCATGTTGAGGATATTCATCAGTTGATAACTTATGCAGAAAAATGGCCCAGATAGCTTGCCGCATGTTCTGAACACTGCTGTGATTTCTCCGAATAGCTGATCCATAGTATGACTGCAAGTTATCAATTTCATGTTCAGTCAAACGATTTTTTCCACTTAAACACTTACCGTCTGACAAGATTTGCCCTTTCAATTGAGCTTTTAATCGGCGTAATCTTGTTCCCATGCGCTTCATTACATGGCCAATACACTCCAATTTTTCAATTAAATATTCATTTCCATAAATGTTTTTCTTTTTTACCGCATCAAATGCTTTGCAATCCCCATCTCCTAAGTACGCAATATATCGGGCATTATGTAAAAATAATGACCGTTGAAAAATTTTAGACGCACCTTGGATTTCCATCGCTCCACTAGATCCAACGTAGTTCCTTTTACAATCCTTTTCATGAAAAGGCAAGTTTTTACAAGCGCAATATTTCGAAAGAATATCAACATCTATCACCTTACCTGTATCAATGCTGGTCACAGTAACTACACCATTCAAGGATGTGTAACCACGCTTCTGCCATGTCCCATCTACAGCTACTGCTATATTTTTGTTACCTTCATTTTCACAAAAAGCTTCCTTCACAGCATTTTGAATTGAATCCGCATAAACAAGTTTAGCAGCATTTAAAATTCGCTTACCGTAAGGAGAAAACCTTGTAGGTGGTTGCGGAAAATTCATTACGTCGCAGAACATTCTCCCTGCTTCTGCACCTTTTCCAATTGAACGCATAGCATACACAAACCTGGTATTTATTGTAGACATTTGTGTTCCTTCATGAAAATTCGAAGAAGAGAATTCTACACGAGATGGACAAGCAAAACATTTCAGGACAAACGTAATAGCCAGTCCAGACTTACCTTTTAAAACTTGCATGTCTAAACCACCGTTGCACATTTTAGAGTGAACTTCATTCTTGAAAACAAAAGCAAGAATATTCAAATTCATAATCGCATTTATAATACCTAAGCTATCACCAAAAGAAGAAAAACTCTCATTTAAATTGGGAATTTTCTTTTCTTTTGCACATGACTGCTTTGAATCATGTGCATGTTCAGAGCTTGAGCATTTAATTTACTATCAGTGGTACTCACTTTACTATTAATAGTATTCTTACGTGGATAATACTTACCTTTGTGTTTCTTGAAAACTTTTTGCAATCTTGGCATTTCAAAATTTCAGAAATTTTAAGTATCGATAAACGACAAGTGCTCAATCAAAACGTGTTCGAAAGCGCCAAAAATAGGTAAACAACCCTAATAGTTACACTTGCAGTTATTCTACAGTTAATTTCGTGGGAATAAATAAAACAGATAATGGCTTTGCAAGAGCATCCCAGTTTTAAAAGCCCAATATGTTTACATTTCTATCTGTCAAAGTAGGCGTGGCAAATCAGTTGATTATTTTTTAAAAAACATTTTAAAATACTTTTAATTCATAAATTGACTAGTATGTTATATCATTGGAAAGGGCTTAATTTGGAGATTTGAGAAATCCCAAAATCGATTTCTGGAAGGTGTTTACCATACCGACTGTCCTTAAAAGTGTTTTGTTTGGAATATCTGTTCTGAGAAATAATCGGGTGTTTAATTGAAGACTTGAGGAAGTAATAGAAAATAAAAGTTATGTGGTAAATAGGGGATTTTTTTTAAATCTAATTATATATCCTTACATATATATATATATATATGTAATTCTTAAATGTATATTTTAATATGTATATATATGTAATGTCAAAGTTTTATGAATAATGATTAATGTTTGCATAATATTCTCAATTAATAAGGATTTTAAAAAAATATGGTGGTATAATATAGAACACTTAATAATGCTAAGAAAACAACCAGTTTCTATTTTATGTTTATAATTTACAAAATAAAGTTATGCGATTTTTAAAGTAGGGTTAGAGAAGCTTTGATTTTTTCGTAATCTAATACTTCTTAGATTGAAGCCGAATTATTAAAGAAAGACTGCAGTTATATTCCTATTACTGTCTACATTTATAAAAGTTATAAAATATTTGTAATATATATTTCTGAAACTCTACGAGCAATGACACTTAAGCTAATTTTGTATAATAATAATATTTGCTTAAATCTGTTGAAATTTTTGATTTTCAAAAAGAAATAAAAAAAAATTTACAAATATGACCGAAAATTTCTACAGAAAGTATATAAGCATCACTAAAAAAATTATATATTTGGTTAAGAAAACCATTCAGTATGTGTTTGGTGAAAATGAGAGGTTATTTTTTTCCAGTGCACAAATATTTTATTAAACTTGTGACGGCTCTATCCGTATCCTTCCATTAACAAAGTCCTCTTGGGAAAAATGTTTGGTTTTTCAAATCTATTTTATTCTCCACGAACCCTCTGAAGAAGAAACCATGACTATATAAATTAGGCCAGCTATATATATTTTAGGTTTTCAAGCTAGATGGAGAGAAAGTGAGGAGAGAGAGAG
The DNA here is from genome assembly GCA_019973935.1 of Trichonephila clavipes. Lineage (NCBI taxonomy): Eukaryota > Metazoa > Arthropoda > Arachnida > Araneae > Nephilidae > Trichonephila > Trichonephila clavipes. Next base: position 4,477 of record BMAU01003934.1, read on the forward strand.
AGGATAGATTACTAATGATCAGCTATTATTCCAATTTATAGTGTAATTCAGATATTGGATAATTGAAAGAATTCAATTGACAATTGGTCAGTTGATTTTAAATAGTGCTTAGATAACTAGGAAAGTAGATTCGATCTTGAAATAAGTGTGTCGATATTTAAAGTCTCATACTTCGCGTTATTTGTCTACATATTGCGTATATTGGGCGCATCTCTTATTTAACATTGTTGGAATTTGTGTTACTCATTGTGTGAGTAATAAACGGATTGTTTTTGGATTCTCTTCTTCCCACAGCCCCAGGTCCTATAGATTCTACATTTGGGTCTAAAGCATTTTCAGGCAGTAGCATGCTTCCACACCATTTCTGCTGTGCTGGCAATCCAAGTCATTCTTGTCGTATTTATTTGATGTAAGGGCTACTATCTCAAAAATTTTGTAGAGACCGGAACGAGTAAAAGTCCCAGATCGGAAGAATATATTGATGGTATTAGTCCGTTCCATCCCAGCTGTAAAAACTTCAGGATGATTTGCTTCAAAAGTAGGTCATTAACTACTTGATGTCTGAGAAGTAAATAACATACGCGTCGCGCGTTACTACGGGAAAAAAAATTTTGTAGGGAATCCATATGTTGAGTTTTCTTTTCTTTTCTTTTTTTCTTCTTTTTTTTGATTAAACCAAGGCTGGCGAATGCAATTCACTTAATCTATCAGTCTTCTCACGAGTTGTTTTTGGGTGGATTTTATCAAAATGTGTTGGTTTTCACTTTAGCAGCTTCAACTGGCCTTTCAGAATATGTTGCATTTTCAACATCAAAGTTGCAAGAATGAAATTTTATAAGCCAGTTTAGGCTCTGGCGTGTCAATAATCTTCTAATCGAATATCCATTTTTTTTCTTTTTTGAACCGAATTTTTACCTTTTCAATAGTAAAAAAATAAAACATGCCAAAAATGCTATTTTTAAATTTTTCGTATTTGATAGGACACCAAACAAAAGCTATTTTGAAGGATCAAGTAAACGTTTTCCCAAACTATCCTTATTCTATTTAACTATCAAATTATATAGCAATAATACGGCTTAAGTGCAAAGTAACTCTGTTAGGGAAAATAAATTCCTTTTAAACGTGAAAAAAAGGATATTTTAAAACATTTACATATATATTTCCAGGTTTAAAAACTTATTCTTCAAGAAATAATATGAAAAAAATAACTTAATATGGAGTAAAATAGCAGAAGTAATATATTTTCAACTTTTAAAAGTATTTTTAAATGTTTTCTATTGGGAATCAAGAGATGGCAATCCTTCTCACAGCTCATTAGTCTTCGGTTGATTAATGAACACGGTGTATGCATTTGTAAACATCTGAAAGAAATCTAATGTGTATGGCGTTAGGCATATTAGCTTAAATTTTATAGAAAATTGGTAATTTTAAATAGATTAGAACGTCTGTAGATACTAGGAAAATATATCGAGTTTCCAAATGTCAAACCCGAATAAACCATTTGTTTATTATTTGCAGGAAATTCTCGAGCCCTTCATTAATGCTGCTTTAAAGATCACAAAGACAGAAGAATTCTTCGGCAAAAATGTCACTCCTGTGTTTGTTTGACAATTTTTATGATTCAATTTTAGAAAATAAGCCAATAGAGATGTCTAAATTTAAGAAAGTTCTTTCTGTTCAAAGTATTAAGTATCTCTAATGAAATGAATGTCTGTGTAAAAACTCAGATTGCGCAACAATTTTTTTAATTATTTACGTCCTACAAATACATTTTCAGCTGTTACCATTGTGAAAAGTTGTCTTCAAGATTGTCATTACTTGCCTTTCCTGACCTTTCAAAATCTCAATACTCTGCTTCAAGAAAGAATTTCAATTGGGATTCCAAATTTTTGTTAAATCCTAACTGCAGTTTTTTTCGTAATTTATGGACGCTGTCTGTACTTTGAAATAGTTAATTATTTGTCGTAAAGTGTCAAAATTTATCAAGTGCAGTAAAAAAGTTTAAAATCCGTTACTTTTTGTAGTTTTTTCACAGTTTGTCCTAAATTAATTCCCTTTTGTAATGTTAAGAATTCATTGATGTGACGTAACACAACAAATGAGTGAATACGGAGCTGTGTGCTATGAAGAGACACAAAATGGTCGTCTCATAACAGAGTTAGAAAGCCTTTTTAGTTATTTTTACAAACATTTTCTAAAAATTGGGATGTCCCCTTAGGAGAATATCTCTGGGAGTGTCAGCGTGAGCTAGAGGCGTAGGATTGACGAAAGAACTAGAATCAAACATTATCTTAATGACTTTATTAAGATATTCAACTTAAACCTTTAACAAATTAAATTATAATAATCAGTGCACAATGGTCAAAAGGTTTCGGCACATGTTGGAAGGAAGAGAGTTTGTGATTTACACTGATCAGAAACCTCTCATTTATGCCTTTCAACAGAAAGCTGACAAATGTAGTCCACGTCAACTTAGACACCTGGATTTTATCTCCCAGTTCTCTACGAACATACAACATGTTCCTGGAACTCAGAATTTGGTAGCAGATGCATTATCTCGTATCGAAATTGATTCCATTTCCCAAGCAAGCTGTCTCGATTACAAGGACATTGCTACAGCCCAATTGGTAGATGAGGAACTTAAACAACTCCTGGAATCCAACTCAACATCTTTAACACTTAAGCAACAATATTTTCCTTTGGAAGATATTACTCTTACTTGTGATGTTTCCACCAATGTATCTCGACCTTTCATTCCCAAGGATTATCTTAAAATTGTTTTCCAACATCTCCATGGTCTTTCACATCCTGGAATTGCTGCCTCTACCAAATTAGCAACTCAACGTTTTGTATTGCCAAATATTAGGCGTGATATTAAAACATGGGTTAACTCTTGTCATCCTTGCCAAAGATCCAAGATCTATAGGCACACTAAAGCACCTATCGGTACATTTGCTTTACCTGATGACAGATTTTCCCAAATTCACGTTGATTTCATTGGTCCTTTTCCACCTTCCAATGGTCAAAGTTACTGCCTGACAGTAGTTGACCGCTTTACGAGATGGATGGAAGTAATACCAACTGCTGATATGACTGCGGAAACAGTATGTCGAGCTTTGTTATCTGTTTGGATATCACGTTTTGGTTGTCCGGCTATTATAACAACAGACCAAGGTACAAACTTTGAATCAAGCCTTTTCAGAGAGCTGAGTAATCTTCTCGGCACAAACAGAATACGATGCTGTGCCTATCATCCAAAAGCCAACGGTCTTGTTGAAAGACTGCATCGCCATCTCAAAAGTGCCATCAAAGCACATGAGAATTCAAAGTGGAGCGAAATCATTCCAATTGTACTTCTCGGCATGCGTTCTGCTGTAAAAAAAGATATCAATGCTACTTGTGCAGAACTTGTCTATGGAACTATTCTCAGATTGCCATCTGATCTTTTCTCCACAGACAAGATTACTACTACCTGCAACAAAACTTATGTATCATTTTTACATGAGAAAACGAGAGCATTACAACCGATACCTACATCTGCTCATTCAAATAGCTCTATGTTTGTGCCAACTAAATTAAAGAGCTGTTCACATGTTTTCTTGAGAATTGATAGTGTCCAGCCACCACTCTCGCAAAATTATACAGGACCTCATAAAGTAATCCGTCGAACAGACAAAGTGTTCACCATCCTCATAAATGGAAAAATGAAGACAGTTTCCATTGATCGTGTAAAACCAACTTATGTCTGATGACACCGATGATATTCCTCTTACTGGAATATCAAAACAACAAACAGATGAAACTGATCAACATTCAAAAGACAAAACTATGTCTCACATAAATAAAGCTGAACCTCAACCAAATGAGAAAACTGTAAACAAAACTAGAAGTGGAAGACATGTCAGATTTCCCAAAGATCTGGAACAATATATAACATAATATGTATGTATTTTTTATTTACATTTACAGTAAATTGCCTTTTGTATAAATTTCAAACATTTAAGATAATTATATTTCATATATTAATTGGTGAATTGTGTATTTTCAAGCATTTTAATATATATATATATATATATATATATATATTCAATTGTTTATTTCTGTGTTTACAAATCTAAAACTATATAAGTTCAGACTACTACAATTAATATAGCACATATGAATTAATATTACAAATAGCTTTTGATAAATGGTATATCAATAATAATATTTGTCTAATTATTTTCTTTCTTCCAAACTTTAAAAAGAAAATGTACATTATGTGTCAAATCTTGTGTTAAACAAAAGAAAATTCAACATTGTATATATTAAATAGATTTATTTTTCATTGTGATTGATAGTGGAAAATTTTATATTCTAAACTAGTGTTATACGTATATATATATATATATATATATATATATATATATATATATATATATATATATATATATATATATATATATATATATATATATATATATATATATATATATATACAAAATTTTACGGTAAAAACCTAGGAGGACCCACTGCTGTTTTTGGCGCCAAAAAGCGCCAAATTGAAGGTTCTCAAAAAGGCGTCAATGACGAAAAACTCTTGGGAAGCGCATGCGTCAGCGGGGGGGAGAAGGGGGATGAAATGGGCGTTTCGCAAAGATGAAATCGAATAAATACATTAAATTAATCATTATATAAAGAAAAAAACGGAGAAAGCAATGAATTTCATTTTAAAAAAGCATTCTAAAACCAGTGTGTACAGCATGATTTACATTTTTAAAAAAGGACGAAAGGGGCGTTTCGCAAAGATAAAATCAATCATTTTAAAAAATGTTAAAAAGCACTTACCTTACGCTTGCATTTCGTCACGACCTGTTGGTGGATACACCCTTGCGATGGATGCAAGGAATTTATGAAAACTCTCATTCACCAACTTGTGATCGTTAGATCGCCACCACATGTCTTATTAACTTTGTCTCTCATATTCTTATTAACTTTCAAGTCATTCACCACGAACGCATTCTTGCTCTTGCCAAACCAATATCTCGTCAAACGCAAGATAATAGTTATAGCAAGTTTGCTTTCGCTAAACCAAGTGCCCTTTCTCACACTCCAAACGACGTCGTGGCGATTATCTTACGACTGGTTGCGGCAACGCCATTCGTAGCCGTCAACCGTTCCCTTTCGCTTTTGCTAACGCATATTTTTTTTACACCTCGAACATTCATAACGAGAAGCAATTAAATTAGCTTTCATACACCATTCTAACGTCTCTTTCTTCCCCTATGTGCCCAGGAGCACAAAGAAACCTATCGTAGCCTCACTTTCAAGTAATTTCCTTTCACACGCCATTCTTAACAACCGGTGGAGAGCAAACCTTCTCCAGCAAAGTCAAATGTCAAAATGACGTTTTTTCGGAAAAAGGCGAAAAATGTTGCACTTTTTTTAGGGTTGCCATTTTTTCGGTGATTTGAAAATCCAAATTTTTTGATGCAATGGAAGGGTTACCATATTGTAACCTTTATCGCTCAAAATTTGGCGACAAAAAAAATTTGGCGACCTAAAGTGGGTCCTCCTAGGATTCAACCAATTTTACTTATTAATTACTTTATTACTGATACTACTAATACTTACTGCTAGTAATTCTTTATTAAAAATGTTATGCCTTGTATGCAAGTGTGCGAGAAGTTAACTCTTGAAAATTCAAATTATTTTCAACTTCTTTAAAATACTTGTCAGAAATATATTGTGTACATTTGTGTATTTCAGTGTTGTCAACAATATAGAAATTGCCTGTGTTCAGCCAGTATTTGTAAATATCCATTAATTCATATGCCTTCTATGAGTCTATTACTAGTGATTGAGTACATTTTGATTTCTTATATTTTAAATAATAGACTGTCAAGTTATTAATTCTGGTCTTAGTAAGAATCCCAATTGTTTGTTTGCATTAGTATTAACTTTTGATTCTTAACTTTCGCAACCCCAAGAATTTATCTTGCTACTCAAATAATGTAATATTTCAATTGTTATTGTAAAGTTGAATTAGCGAGTACATTTTACATTTAATATGTATAGTTAAATAATTCTACATGTGAATAATCTGCAATATATACCTTGATTTCATATGTATATTACTATTGAAACCTATAATGCTACTGTCATTTCATATAAAATACAATTTCTAAATGTACATATTTTCAAAATCTTATTAAGTAATTTGCGCAAATCATTGGGTTTTTTTTATTGTATTTTGTAGAACATGATATTTTCATTCATATTTATTTTAACATTATGTAAATTTTTAACCCTTACAAATTGTATTATCCATTTCCCATGTATATAATGTTTGTATATTGTTTTATGTACCATTTGTTGTATTTCAGTAATTGTATTCTGTATGTATTTATCGTTCGCATACTCTCTGGGGGGGATACTCTGTAGAGTTTATCAACTCCTCATAAGTTTTTCATTACGATCTGTGCGTGCGCAGGATCTAGAGCAATTGCGGGCAGTGCTTACTCGCGCAAGCACCTTGGATGCAATCTGCGCATGCGTTAGATTTTCTACAAAAGCGACCCCGTGCTTCCCTGCCACTTCCAACCAACTAATCAGGACTCTCTCACCAATCAAGGCCCTCCCACATCAGGCCACATTCACAAAATTAGATATGGGATGGAGGAACGTTTCGCGTTCCATTTTCCCAGCGACGACCAGCGACCAGCGTTCCCTCTCTTCACAATTCAAAAATTTTTGACTTAGACTATGTTACTTAACCGAAAACGTTGAAGGGATATGAGGGCAAAGGGGTGACCCAAATGCTACTCATGCAATAAATTCAACCACACGGCAGACTTCTGCCACTTAAAACCTAGATGCCTTAAGTGCGGACTTAGTCACCAGACTAAGGACTGCGAAATTAAAAAAGCTGAACAAATGTACTGTATCAACTGTCAAACAGTTGGTCACATGGCCACCTACGCTAAATGCCCACTTTACCCAAAGCCCAAAAAAGGAGCCCCCACCAAAAACAACAATAGCTACACTAATGTCATCAATAGTATAGTACGCCCAAATTTTTCTTATGCAAACGCAACTAAAGCTACAGTTAACTCAAATAGAAGTCAACAGATGGCGACACGCGCCGGTGGAAGTTCTTCTGTTTCTCCCCAAGTTCAAACCAATCAAATTAATGCTCCAACCCCCCAAATCATCCCAATTCAAGCTAATAATGAAAACCCTAATGTTAACCTAATCTCCCAAACGCTACAAAACGTTATTCAAGCTCTCACGACCCTTACTGTACAAATCAGTAACATGAACTTTGCTCCCCCCTCCGTGCACAATAAACCTAATAAAAACCAAAGCAATGATGCCAAAAAACAAGAAATGTATGCCTTAGTCGACGCAATCTTCAAACACCATGATGATTAGTCACCCGATGATTGGTTTGAACATAATTTCATGGAATGCAAACGGCTTATTAAATAGAATTAGTGAATTTAAAATCTTCGTAGAGAAGTACAGCCCGATATCATCTTAATTCAGGAAACACATCTGAGACCAAATCACAACATTAATATGAACAACTACAAATGCTACAGAAATGATCGACAGACGGCTGGGCCGGCTTCAGGCGGAACCCTAATCTTGATAAAAAAATCAACTCCCCACTAATACCCCTACTCTTCAGCTCTTCTACGTTGAAGCGACTATTGTCACTATCGACCCCTAATTTAGACCCTCTCAGTATTACCTCTATTTATGTCCCTCCCTTCTCCGATAAACTTCTCTTTACTCTCGACCTAGAAACCATAATGCAAGTCAACAGTCACTGTGTGATTTTTGGTGATTTTAACGCTACACACACAATAATTGGAATTGCTCCCGTAATTCTACCAGAGGAACTCAGCTTAAAAAGACTTTTTGCGATCAAGTAAATATTGAAATCATCTATCCCGGATTCCCCCACTAGATACGGATATATAATACTAGTAAACACTCTAGACATCGCTCTAGTAAATGACTTTAACTTTTTCCGTACAATATCTCTTCTCTCACTGAGCTCTCCTCTGATCATAATCCTGTGCTCCTAAATTTTTCTTTTTCTCTTCCGATACATCAGGAAAATCCTAGAGCAATTACCACCTGTTGGCGCCTCTTTAGAAAATGTTTAAATAATAATGTTATTATTGGAAATGTTATTATTTCCGTTAATTAACCGGAATTCTCATATGAGCTTAGAAAACAAGGTACTTCTCTACACCGCCGTTCTGCGGCCCATTTTGACTTATGCATCTCCTGTGTGGGGTTATGCAGCTAAATCTAATATAAAAATCCTAGAGGTTTCCCAAAATTCACTCATCAGAAGAATCACAAACCCTGGCTGGCGTCTCAGAAACACTCGAATCTATATAAAGAACTTGAACTTCCCCCCCTTCAAAATTTTCATTCAAAATCTAGCTAAAAATTTTTTTAACGATATCCAGTTCACTAATAACTTAAACCTCGTCGATATTCAAAATTACCCACTGAATGATAATACGAAAAGACCCAGGAGAATCCTCCTGGATTCCTATAATCCCCCTTAACGCTACGTCCCCATCATTCACCGGAGGTGAATGACACATTTGCTAAATTCTTCTCTTTGAGAAAAATTTTTGGAAACCTCTATTTTTTACAGATTTAACTATTGACCAATCTCGCTCTACTCCTTTTGGAGTGGAGCAGGGCGGCTAATAGCTCTTTTTCCTCTGATCACGCTTTGCCGTCCAGAGTTGACACTCCATTTAAAAAAAATTAAATCTTAATTTCATGCTGCACCCACCAGAAATTCCCCCTTTTATCAACCTCAGTTCTATCTCCCTAACTTCAGGGCAGCCAATTGAGAGCTTACTCACTTACTCCCACCGACCAATAGCAGTGCATTATATCTACTTGTCAGTTCCGAACAATCTATAAGTTCCCGCCGAAACCAGATGGAGTCTCCGCCCATGACGATGACGTCGCTCTGCTACCTCACGTAGTCCTCCAATCACCATGCCACTACTGTTAGGGGAAGGAGGATCTTGTTAGATCCATATCCCCGAGACGTTAATCGAAATCGAAATCGTTCCATCTCTTTTTCGGACTCAGACTTCCTTGGTAGCGCACGTATCCCTCCGAGAGCAGATGATAGAACTAGAAGAATAAACAGAGTTTTACATCTAAATGCATCGCCTCGTATAATAACTCTCCTATTTCCTACAGCATCTTTAAACAAATTTTAATTTTTAAAAGCATGAAACTCAATGTCAGCAACTCTTTTGTTTTCCAATTAGGTTGTATTAAGATGACTTAATGCCAAGAAATAACTTTCGCATTTGAAATAATCCAAGCAAAAAAGCAGGCGTTATTGCATATTAGAAATCATTAATTTCGTACAAACTCACCCACCCCTCCAAAAAATTTTATTACTACAGTTAATAATAATTTATTTTATTACGAGTCAACACCTTGATATACCCCTTACAATTATAACTAATTAAATGGGGATCCAGGTATATCGTCGTCATGCTTTATCAAATACATTCTCTATACATTTGAAACAAATTTTGTTACATAATGCTGTATTTTTCTTTAACTAAATTATCACAAAAATAAATCTCAGCCAATAATACAGCTGCTTGCTGATATGATCCAACATTAAAATACAGAGAATAGAATAATATGAAAGTTGAAATAAAGCAAAATAAACTTCGGTTTTTTCTGTCAAATTATTGAAAATGGTGTTTTACCAGATTTAATGCAGACGCATACTATTGAAATTGAGGCACCACAAATCTAATGTTTCCTTGTTATTTAGCAACCAATATCACAATTAGTCAACAATGTATTATATTTTAATTTTAAACTATGTTTTAGATTGTCTCTTTTCAAAACTATTTATCAAAATAACAAATGTACTCGTGTATGTGATCAGTTGTATTAAAAGTGTTTTAAAAAATAATGTAGTTTTTGCATTGAATTTACCAAATTTGTTAAAAGTCATGTGTTTTACCAGTCCCAATTTCATTTAGGTTATCCTCTTTATGTATGATATTTGGTTATTTACACGCTTCTTTAAAAAGTTTATATATATATATATATATATATATGTGTAATGCAATCATTTATGAAATCAAATGGCCTTTTATTTCAGCAAAAAGTGCTAGTTGCAATTTGATAAAAATTATCTAAGTCATCACCCATTTCGCGCGATATTCAATGCTTCACCATAATCTCACTCACTTTGCGTGATTAAATATTCATGCGTCATGAGCTAGGATTGGTACAATTTACGGTATTTAACATTAAATGAAAAGTAATTGTGATTTATACACTAGAGGACTGTGAATATTATCTTTGACTCAAAAGTAATTTTTTTCCAACTTCAGAATTTATTAAAAAGAACACGGAAGAGGGAATAACTAATAGAAGTAATACTATTATTTGGTTGAATAAATAAACTATTTTCAGAGTATATGCATGTTTTGAAGATTTAAGAAGCAGACACAAAATAAGATTATCACCCTTATTCCCCCCACACACACACACACACAAATCAGTAAGAACCACGCTTTTATGACTGTCTAAAAAGTTTGGGAGGAGGGTTGAAACTCAATAATTAAATTAAACAGGAATTTAAGTATGATGTCCATTATATATGTAAACGTGTCTTAACATTTTAGGGACATTCTTAGAAATAAATTTTACTTTTATAATTAGATACATTTTTATGGATTAACTCTATTTAAATTATTTAAAATTAGCAGGATATAAAATTACGGCCGAAAATCTTGTAAAAATTCTAATCACTTTTTCTTAAAAAAAAATTAAATCATGCTTTGTATACTTAAATTAATATAAATTTAGAAGTGCTCTTAGTAATTTGTAAATAATTGGCCGTATGATTTTTTTTTAACATAGTAGAGAAAAATGCATCCCTTTGTTTAAAATAATTTACTGTAAAGAAACAATTGTGGTTTCTATTGTTGCTAAGGTAAAAATATTTCAATAAACCTTTTCGTTCATTTTATAGGCATTTAAATAAGGGAATTTATTTTTAATTCGGAGTTTAATATAGTTATTTTAGAAGAGGAAACCATAAGAGAGAGTATCCTATGTTTTCTTATGTAACGAGAATTCTTGCATTTTAAATCTGCGAATATTTAACTTTCTCTTTATAAGACAACTTATTGCGTGTAAATTACGCATACCATGTATAACTTCGACTTTTCATTCCATTTAATTAAAAAGGAAGTATGTAATTCAATTTTTGTCTTGTTCGAACTCGAATTTCATTAGGTACAAAAAAAAGAATTGCTTGCACAAATATGTATTTATATATGAATAATTACATTTAGCAGTAACATGTAATTGAAATCCACTTTTCATTATTTTTATTTGGCATAAATTTAGTAACAAATTGAGTCAAGTTCATACATTATATGTGTAGATATGATTATACTATGGAAAAGATATACTAATTTCCGTTTGAAAAGGAGTTTAATTTATAATCTGATCTAGCTTTCAAATTATGAGAAAAATTGTTTCTAGTTAATTTTGGAAGTCTGCTTTTTATTTTTACAGAAGGAGAGTTTGTTATAAAAAGTGATAAAAAATATTAAGCTTTTAAAAAATTTTCGTTTATATTAAACAAAAATATCGAGAAACTCGATTCATTGTCAGAGAGAAAACCATAGCTTCCGGTCAATCCGTCATTCGACTTGTATCATTATGAATATATATACATATTGAATTGTTAATAGTAAAACAAGTATTTACGATTACGTAACGATTAAAATGTAATTTGATGACCCACAGAATGAGCGAAACAAATAACCGATTTAATAAAAATCTATCAATGAATATTCAGTGCACAAGCTATCTAAAATTATAAATAAATATTATATTTTGTAGAATAGAAAACTAAATACGAAAATAAAAAAGCTTTTCAAATCACTTTAGTAAACGCTTTTTATTCTGTATCAAAAAAACTTACCCTTTCGATTTATAGTAATAACATTTGTAAAAAATTCGACTAAATCACTTATTGGTTATATTTAAAATACTTATTCGTAACATCTACAAAATGCACAACAGAGGAGCTGCTTCCTTTTTGAATTTCCGTGCCATGAGTAATCGTATTATCTAAATTAATTTACTATCGTTTCGTTAAAAACCCGGGCGTCAAAAAACAATCAAACAATAATGTACGCGCTTTCTGCTCGTATTACCCCCACCACCGCAATTACATAATTCAACTTTTTATTCAAAAAAAAAAAAATAATGAAGAAATAAATTATTTAATTTCATTTAAAATGAATTTGTTCCATGTATTTATATATAAAATTGCTATTTCGAAAGATGGTTATATATTTTTTTTATGCTTTCGATAAGAATACAGCTTTCACCGTGTGAACAGGTCCATGTCTAATGCGAAAATGAATGATTGGCATCGTATTCAAAGCAAGCGCCGATATTGGCGAGAAATTTGCAAGCTCTGTAACCCTGCAGACTGTCATCCCCCTGTTTTCCTTCCCCCTCTCCACTCTTCTAAAGTGCTCTTTATTTAACGACTTCCTAGTTAAGCAACTATAAGAACACCAAAAACTCAAGATATAAACAAACTGAAACGATTTTAGTAGTGAAAGTTGAAGTTAATAACAACTCTCTGCAAGTATCGATTTTCTTTTTAAAAAATATTAGTAATTAATTAAATTTAAAAATGGAAAAATGCTTTAAAAATATAAAACCAAAACTATCCACACCCTCAACTGTCAAACTTAGTGGCTGACAATACTCAGAAAACTTCAAATATCTTAAAAACTAATTGGTTATTAGATCTGAAATTTGGGAATAAGATTCCCAATCGTATGGGCTACAGGAAAATGCAAAAAAATTTTCGATAAATTTGTCATTTTAGGGTAATGTGTAGCCTTAACACTTTAAATAAATTATTTTTTTATTTTTAAAAATGAAGTATATGCGTTTAAATGACTTTGATTCACAATTAATTCATCACTCACCCTTAAATACTTACCCCCTAGACAACCACCCTCGCAATCAATCTAAAATCCCGCCTTCTGAAGAGTCTGATTTTTATTCGAAGATTTATTCGAACTCCCATATATATATATATATATATATATATATATATATATATATATATATATATACATATATAGCGCATATATATATATACACAGTTAAAATTTATTTACCGTAACTACTTACAATTCTTGATTATAACATTGAATTCAAATTTTTAATACATTGCATCTTTAGCTTTTTTTAAAAATATTCCGTGAATTTCGTACAATTCGGTTGAAAAACTGCATGTAAAAATTTGATGAATATACAGGGTTATCCAGAAATGATTGACCTGATTACAAAATTTAATAATTCCCAGTTGAATCAACAGAAAATGATAATTAAGATTTCATTGTAAAGATAAAATATGAGATTTTTTTCGTACTTAGTATTTCTTGACGTTTTTAAAAATGTTCAATGTGACTTCCTTTAGTCAGCCGTATAATAGCATTGCGAGCCTGGAATTTCGCCTTGACACAGACATCTAGTTTTCTGGACCATCTTCTTACTCTCTTAGATGTCAGTGCATTTCTATGATACTTTCTCTGAAATTCACGCTGAAATCGTGATTACTCTCTCGGACAGATTTTTGGCAAACGAGAGAACACCCACTGCGACGCCATTTCCACTTCTGTTCACTATTATAACGTTGCTGCCACCTATTTGACAAAAATAATGTTCCAACTCAAAATTTCCTATTTTATCTTTAGACTGACATATTAATGAACGTTTTCTGTTGATTCATCTGGGAATTATTAAATTTTTTAATCGAGTCATTCATTTCTTATAACCATGCACAATAAATGTTTACATAGATGCAAAGCTAACACTTGTATTCACCGCTAACCTAACCCAGCGATGAAACCTGGAATTAAGTAACCGGTAGTCAACCCCAGGTTAGAACTTCAATTCACAGCTCTTTTTCGACTTCCAGTTACTTGACTCTGGGTTTCTTAACCTGGGTTTACTAGTCGTTTGCCATTGGTCGAAATAAACCCCGTGACTTCCGGCTGGAGCGACAATTTTTATATTCGCCTCGTGCCAGCTTGTTTTTAATCTTGAATAGGCGTTGAATAGGCGTTTAATTTCGGGCGTCTGGACTGTAAACAGTCCTCAATCCCATATCGTGAGAGTCTATGATGCTGGGCATGGCAAAAGTGGTGTTTTCCATTCTGCTGAGTGGCATGACGGCGATTGGTCGAGCGATGGAATCCGGGAGGCGTGGCTATGGTTCTTTATCTGGGTGGAAAGTTTTTGAGTTTTTTGGCTTGGCTAAGAGCTAAGAGATTGCTCTCTGATTGGATGAAAAAGATTCTCGTTTCGGAAGCCACAGACTGAGCACGTACTTTTCTGACTCCCACAGCCCTTTTCAGGGCTCTTACGACAGAGCTAACCTCTACTCTTTCTTCCCTTCTGATAAACCGATTACGACTTGGAAATGGCCAACCTACCAACCGACATGGAACTGGAACTAGCAGAATCGCAACGGAACGCTACGAGGACACCTTCGCCTCAGCTTACACCATGTGAGCAGTTGAAATACAGTAAAGCCCAACTTGCCAAAATGGAAACCTTCCGCAGATGCAAGCAGGCCTGCGTCGACGCACTGATGATGATGCCAGACCACCACCCTGATGAACCCTTCTACGTCAGAGCAGTCACTGAGCTACAAGACATCGAAGAAGCCATGACATTGGCGGTAAGTAACATTGATTCCTTTGAACCATGCATTATCCCTGACTGTCCCCATCATGAAAATGAAAAAACTCAACAAAATTCCCCAGTAAAATCCACTTCTACTACTACTAACTCTGGAAAAAGGAAAGAAATTTCCAACTTTGAATATCCCCCCAAAGAAAAACGGCAAAAAGATAGTTCTTGAAAATACTGTTAATGATGAATTAAATTTGTCTCAAAATAAATTTGAACTGCCACAAGGCGCTCACTTTAACAACCTCGAAGACTCAGGTCCAGTCGAAAACGAAAAACAACCCCAATGGCTCGAAAAATTCGGCCAGTCAAAATGCTCCACAAACTCAACTCCCACCACCCATCATGCTTTTCGTCAAAACTACAAAGCCCAAATGGCAATAACAAAAGCTTTCCCCCAAAATAAGATCCCGCCTTACGGGTGAATTTCTTAAATTATACACAGACAGCGCAGAAGAAAAAGACGATGGCTGTACAACACCTTACAATGCTTGACTTTCAATTCTACACTATTAAATCAAAAAAGCCGAACGCCCCATTAAAGTAGTGATCAAAGGCCTCCCCAGAAACACCAACCCTGAAGAAATTAAACAAGATTTGGAAATACTAGATACACCCCAGACAGAGTTAATCAATTAATTGGAAGAAAAAATAAACGCCCTCCCCATCTTTTTAATCACCCTCCTCCGTAATCTTGACAATCTCAAAATATTTTATCTTAAAACCATAAATTACCTTAGCATCAGAGTTGAGGGTTATGATGGTAGGGGTGTAACTCAATGTTACACCTGTAACAATTTTTATCATAGCTCTGAAAACTGCCAACTTAAACCAAGATGCCTAAAATGCGGTGAAAATCACCTCACCCGAGATTGCCCCATTAAACAAAAACTTGAAACGCCTTACTGCATAAATTGCAACATCTACGGTCATATGGCAAACTATAGAGGTTGCCCCTCATTCCCCAAACCCCCAAAAGGAGCCGCGAAAAACAACAGAAATTCTTACACCAACATTTACAATAGCTTAGTTAGACCCAATATCTCCTACGCACAAGCGACAACCGGAGCTATTAATCCAAAAACACCCCTCAGATGGCGACACGCGGACCTGGGTCTTCGGCGGCACAAACTGAGACCAATAAACCAATTCCCACCAATAACAGATATAATAATAATCACTTCCCACAATTTTAATCGTAGAAATAACAATTTTAACTTTTAATACCATGAATAATAAACAATAATATTAATATCAAACAACGCTGCAAATGACAATGCACTGTCTAATGCAGCTTTCCCAAATTCTTTGTAATGGCAATAATTTAAATACAAACCAACAATTAAATCCCAATCCAATGTACGCCCAAATAGAGGCATCGTGTAACAATATTAATAATGTATAGTTCCTCCCCGACAGTTTGTGTTCATGGAACGCAAACGGCTTACTAAGAAAAATTGCTGAACTACGTATTTTTATAGAGAAGATATTTTTCTCATACAAGAGACACACCTGAGACCTTCACACAACTTTTTAATATAGCGAATTACACCTGCCACAGAAACGACAGAATCTCCGATGGACCCCAGGTGGAACTCGGATCCTAGTTAAAAACTCTCTCAAACACTACTGCCTCCCCACACCCTCCTCTTCGAGCCCTTGAAGCAACTAATATAATACTAACTCCCCCCAAGCATGATCCCATTTCTATTATATATGTTTACATTCCTCCCTCTTCCGATGAAAATTTATTTACTATTGACATTGAGCACTTTATTCAAACAGCTAGTAATTGTATTCTCTTCGGAGATTTCAACGCAACTCATAACGCTTGGAATTGTAAAAATAATACTACCAGAGGAAGACACCTCTTTAATTTCGCTAATATGCTCAACTTAAATATCGCTTTTCCCTCAACTCCTACTAGATTTGGTCACAATTCCGCTAACACCATTGACATCGCACTAATTAAAAACTTCTACTACCCTTTACAATTAACTCCATCGACGATCTTTCCTCAGACCATAATCCGGTTTTCTTAAATTTTTAACTTCAAACTCGCAGAAGCACCCCCAAATCCCAGAGCGGTCTCCACAGATTGGAAAACTTTCAAAATAAATCTAAATAAAAATCTTTCTCTCTTTGATTTCCATCCTAATAATATTAACAACACTAACGACCTAGAACAAAAAATCAGAGTTCACCGAGGCGGTCATTGATACTCATAGCCACGCCTCCCGACCAATAGAAACAGACCGAAGGAACTTCACTACGCATAACATTAACCAGCTGATTAAAATCAAAAATTACTTCAGAAAACGTTATCATCAAACCCTCAATCCCATTTTCAAATCACATTATAACAGAGCTCAATCTGATCTTAAAAAGAACTTAAAAAAAAAATAATGATATCATTTGGCAAAAAAGACTCGAAGCTCTTAACACCGCAGACAATAGCCTTTGGCGCACGCAAAATTTTTCAAAAATAAAAGACCAAAAAAAATTCCACCTCTTAACTGTGCGACAGGTACGGCAGTCACTGATCAGCAAAAAAGCTAACCTTCTTGCAACTAACATAAAAATAATTTTGTTGAAAACGATCGCGAAGATGATAATTATAATCAAAATGATGAATTAATAAATACTGCCGAAAATAATTTTCTTTCTACCCCTAATTCTTTCATCGAACCGCTCTCCCGGATGAAATTATCCACTACATTAAACATGTCAATGCCAAAAAGCCCCTGGTAAAGACTCTATAACTAACCGCATGTTAAAAACTTTCCAATTAAACTAATCCTAATTTTAACAATCCTAATTAACAAAATCCTCAAATTCAATCACTTTCCAGATAACTGAAAGAAGCCATTATTTTCCCCATTAACAAACCTAGCAAGGACCCTCATCTCGCATCTAGTTACAGGCCAATATCTCTCCTTTCCACTATCGGTAAACCAACCGAATCTATTATTCTTCACAGACTAAAAAAATTTTATCAATGAAAATAACATCCTCAATCCCAATCAGTATGGTTTCACTAACAAGCTCTCTACCCTTCACCCACTTTTAAGACTAACCGAAAATATCTCTGAAGGTTTCCAGAAAAAAGAAAAGCACGGGAGCAGTTTTTTTCTGGACATCCAGAAAGCCTTCGACCGTGTTTGATTAATGGTCTAACTTTTAAGCTAATTACCTTTAAAATTCCACATCCTCTGATTCATCTTATTCACTCATACCTCACTAATCGCTCCTTCAGAATTAGAATTAATGAGACCCTTTCTAATGAACACTCTGTTTATGCAGGGTGTCCCCCCGTTCCTTGCTCGGACCCTTGCTATTTAACCTCTACATCAACGATATACCTGACTATTCACTCACTAAAAATTAACCTTACGCAGATGATACTGCCATTCACGCCACGTATAAAAACTAGAAACAATTTCCTTCGCTTTAAAACAAACACCTTCTACTCCTGCAAAATTTCTACGACAAATGGAAAATAAGTATTAATGTCGAAAAATCTACTGCCATTATTTTCAATGAAAAAAAACAGTCACTCCCACCACCTATTTTCATGTACAACAAGCAAATCCCCTGGTCTCAGGAAGCCAAATACCTTGGAATTATTTTTTGATACACACCTAACTTGGAAACAACACATTTATTACGTACGCGATAAAATCCGGAAAATAATGTTTAAACTTTACCCCCTAATTGGCCGGAATTAATATTTAAGTATAGAAAACAAAGTGCTTCTCTATACAGCCGTTATGCGTCCCATCTTAGCTTATGCATGTCCAGTTTGGGGTTATGCCGCTAAAACAAATATTAATATACTTGATACCCTGCAAAATTCTTTAATACGTATGATCGTCAAAGCCATAAGATATATGCGTAATGACCACATACGTAAAGCTCTTAAAATTAACAGTTTCAAATCTCACATTCAAAATCTTGCAATTAATTTTTTTAACGATTTAGAAGCAACCAATAATATCAATATGCAAAATTTATCACAATATACCCCTAATGACAAAACAAAGAGACCAAGAAGAATTCTTCTTGACTCCTATAATCTCCCGTAATTCTATTTTCTCGTGCAATTTTTATTGCACACCGTATTTTCTAAAATGTCACTTTTTTAATTTTTGTCAATAATTTTCTCCTGCTCTCCCCTCTGGACATGCTCCTCCCCCTAATTTTTAATCTTGAGCATCGCTACCTGCTTAAAATGAATGCCAACAGAATTTATTTTACGCAGTACGAAAAAGAGTTGGTGTTGGCTTTGATGAAACCACACTAACATATAATAGAATTAAGGGAAACAAATGCTGTTAGTAGCACATAAAAAAAAATGAAGCATGCATTGAAATAACGCGGTAATTCAATGACACTGATGAAGTGGTGAATCCGCGAACACCACAACAAATCCATCAGTGTTATTAAATTTAAAAAAGAAAATGACAAAGAAAAGTATTGTTTTACGGCAAGAAAACGCAAACGTAATCACTCGAAAAATCGCTTACTGCGCATGTGTGGTTAAAACTATCCCAGCTGTTACTCTGGGTCAGGGTTTCTTAACTTGAACCGGAGTTAAGTTATTAACTTGCGATGGTGAATAGCGTTTTCGGCGAAACCCAGGTTTCCTTCCTCTAACCTGTGGTCAGGTTAGCGGTGAATATGGGCGTAAGAATATAAAACGCCGGTATGTAAAAACATGTATGAGTATATCTATAATAGTTTTTGAAATATTTTTTTTAAAATTCAGAAAATGTGTGCTTTATATTGTACTCAATATTAATTGAATAGACAGCATAACAAAGTAATAGTTTGACGACGCATTCATAAACTATTAAAAATTATAAATGGCTTTGTTGCGAATGTAAAGAATTGTATAATTTTAATTTCAGACTTTAACACACAGATTGCTTTAGAAGATATCAAAGGAGCATATATAAAATACATGAAAAATATAGTCTGCAATGCCATGATCTTGTCCAACTTTTTCACTGGCTAGGGCAAAGTCGAGTCGATTCAGACAGTGAGGGTTTTGGTGGTTGCCTTTCTAACAATTAAGTTTCCAGCAAACAATACAAAGACAAAAATAAGTCCTGTAACTGTCTATACATTCGTATAACAATGACGTGTGTAATTGACTTCCAATACCTTGTTGCTGTTATAATATCTTTGGTAACTAAAAGTAGTCCTTAAGATAGATTTGCACTCATTTTTCGTAAACCGTACTTCTTTTAAAGTTTGCACAGCCAAAACACACCTTTTGTACTCTAAAAAACTATATAAACTTATAATGGTTAGATACCAACAATAAGTTTTATTTTTTACCGAATAGGATTGCATCACTTCGGGAATCCCCCTAAGGTAAACGCTTAGTTGCAATTCTTCGTAAACTAAACAAATATTTTTCTTTATGTTTATTTTAGGAGGAACTTTGATTTATTTTATTCATGAAATACAAGTTTTGAATAAATTACTTTTCCTCTTACAACGTATTTGCTTAATAATATGCATATTTGTATGTAATGTACTATATTAAAATTAATGATTATGGTCTTTTTCTCCTCTAAAAGCTCTTAGGATTTAAAAATGGGGTTACAATCCATGCACGTTTTATAAATTTTAAAATGAAAGAGAGACATCTTAATAACTTAATTTTTATAGGCCTCGCTTATAAATATAAAAAAAATGTGATTTTGGCTTAACTCAACGGCGCAACGGCCCAGGAGGGCCAAGGCCTGCTGTGCTCACATCAGTGGTATGCGGGACCTTAAACCCTGAGTAGATGTTCCGGGAAGTCTGACGGGAAACCTCCAGTGTTAAGTTCCCAAGCAAGCTTGGTACTTATTTATCGACCTACTGAAGGGATGAGTTGACCTTGCCCAGCCCGGGGTTTGAACCTCGGACCTGGGGTGTGGAACCGCGATGCTCTACCACTTAGCCACGGAGCTTCACTGTTTTCAGCGTTTGTAAAATGTATTGAAATAAGAAGAGGAAGTAGGATTTTTACATATTAGGTATATTTTGACAACAGTAAGTTATATATTTATATTTAAGTTTCTCTACAATTTGAAAAGAAGTAAGCAATTTTGCTAAGAAGATGATATTGAACATAAACTCCTTGGCTAGTTAAAAAAGCGAAGTGTTTTATTTTGATACCAGCACACATGCAGTTATATGATCCGCTTCGGTGATATTTAAATTTTTTAAATAACTCTACACGTACGAAAACATTCCTTCAAAACTATACATAGCATCTTATACTCTGTCTTCTCCCCAGTAGGCATTATTTTTCTATATTCATAAATTTAATACAATAACATTTCAGCAGAAAAGGTTAGGCGATGTATGTATAAATCACATTGATACTTACCAATAAAATATTTTCGTAGGGTTCTAAGTCTGGAATAAGGGATGCATTTCTAAATGATACAATTGTTTTTAAAATTTGGCATGAGTACATTGGGAAATTGTCTCGGGTCGGTTAACCTCACTGAACTAAATTATTTTAAGTGTACTGTTTTTTGAGAGACACAATTAATGGAAATGGAAAGAAGTTTCTTACACACAATCAAATTTGCAATGCCTAAAATGTGTGAAAGATGCAGTTATCGATGATAATTTTCCTTGTAATAAAAGAAACAGAAAGAAAAAAAATTAAACTTGAGTAGAAAATGGTTAGAGAAATACTGTCGCACGCATTTGAAGAAGAATTATATCCCCCACTAAAATTAAAATTTATTGACTGAATGTGTGATATATCCATCACAAATGCAGATGTAGAAAAGATATTTTTATTTAATACTAGAAGTTCGAAAAAAAGAGCACCATGGACGAAAATTTAGATTTTTTCCGAAAAGTATTCTTTTAACATAAAAATATCATTTATACGATTAAAATTTAAATAAATTAAAAGCATTGAAACCCCTCTTTTATGTTATTTTAAATTAAAAATATTATTGAATAGAGAAAGATCGGTTTTATTTCATAAATATAATCAGCGTATTTATAATGAGGCTCCATTTACTCTCTTACTGTTTCAAAAAAGAGATTTGACTCTTTTGACCTCATTTTAGAAAACAGGAAAGTGTGCTTTCGTTTACTTACGCTCATATTCAACAATGAATAAAGGATGCTTTTTCTGGTTCAAATCGCAATACCCAAATAATTGTTTTTTTCCAATTTTCCAAATGACTGAAAAATAAATTTTGTTTGCAGAAATATTTATTTTTCAGGTTTTAACATGCCATTTTTTTTACCCTTCACTTTGTTGTAATTTTACTGTGACTGAAGAGATCTGGGCAACAACAAGCGGATTTGCATCTTTCACACAAGATTTCCCAAGGCAACTTAGCAGCTGTAAACGAGTGATCTCTTAGTTCTCACTTAACAAAGAGGCCAAACTAAGTCATAAAATCATCCCCTTTAGACCTCACAAGTTTTAAAAAGGGGAAATGAAGTGTGTAGCATTTTTGACGGAAATTGCAAACAAAAGTAAACACTTTCGAAATATGATTTTTCAGGAGAAAGCAAACCACTCGGAGGGTTAATAGTTGTATCATCCCCAGTCATCCCCCAGTGCTCTACCAGAAATAAAATCTAAATTAAGAAAACAGTATTAAATACATACGGTGAAATTTGGTGATTTGTGAAGTTAAATTCTTATGGTACGGTAGGGAAATATTTTCGTTACACGTTACCAGTTACGGTTACGTGGTGAACGTAAGGTAGAAATGAATGAAGTTCCGACTTTCTCCACTTTTTTAAAAACGCCATCTAATTCTTACTATCTATCTCAGACAAAAAATAAATAATTACAAAATCGGAAAGATCATTTTTTTCACCACGATATGGTATTTTTTTTTACAAAATAATGACAAACAAAAAGGACTTCAGCTTCATGTTATTTCGAATCTTTTCTCATCAGATCGAACTCCATTTCAAATATTTTTTACCGGCCCTGCCGGATGCGGTAAAACGTTCGTCATTAAACTTTCGATGGAAATATATTATGGATATACAATGATGAATACTGTCAAAGTTGTAAAGCAGCAGTAGAGCTATTTCTCGAACGACTGTTCATACAGCTTTAAAAAATTCTTTATCAAGATAACTTCCGTTACATTCTGAAACTGCTCAACAATACAGAACTGTTTTCAAATACATAAATTCATAATCATCGATGAAATAATTATGATCAGTGCTCAATCATTATTGAAGGTTGATTCCAGATTAAAACAAATAACTGGAAATTTTCAGTCAAATTTTTGTGGATTAGATATTATTTTAACAGGAGATTTACGTCAATTACCACCAGTTCGTTCTACACCCATCTATAAGCAACCGAAACAGACCCCCCTCGTTTGACCGATTTTATGGTGAAATCTAAAATTTTATGAGCTAAATGAAGTCAAGCGAATCACACAACAATTTTCTTCTATACTTACAAAAATTGGAAACGGTGAATAACTTGATGAAATGGAAATAGCTCTGATTGAGTCTCGTTTTTGTACTATGGAAGAAGCTGAAGCAAGGCATCCTCAAGGTATACGATTATTCAACACTAACAATTCCGTTAATTAGTATAATAATAAAATATTGAATGCTTATGTGGGCAGAATAACTTCAACTGCAAAAGATGTATATATTGGTTGTACTTCAAAAGAACAAGAATCTTCCGTACGTCAAAAATTATATAAGATGTCATTAATTGATACAAATGGATTGCCTAATGGAAACAATTTAGGTGAATAATATTTATTACAGGATTACCACAAATATTGATGTGATAGATGGATTGACAAGTGGTGCAGTTGGAAAGCTAATTCATATAGAAAGAAATGATGAAGTATTAGCTAAGACAATATGGCTTGAGTTTCTAGATTTACCTCAAATAGGGGAAAAATTAAGACGCAAGAAAGACAATTTCGCCTTATTTCTACAAAATAACAGCAATGATATCAACTACAAAATCAAATACTACGATTGGTGCAGTTTTTTCAAGATTCTTAAATGATATTGAGTGCAAAACCTAAATTTCTTATTTTAGGTACCA
>BMAU01003935.1:0-57555 GCA_019973935.1 Trichonephila clavipes
GGCAAAGCATCTATTATTAAATCGTCAGAACGAATGTATATACACTTAAAACAAAGCATAAAAAACTACGTCGAAAAATAAAAAGACCTGCCACAGGTTCTGACTACTTTGCTAAATGAGTCAGACAAGTTTGGAAAAGTTCCAAACCAAGGTCATGAAGTCTATGACTAAATTATACCTTCCACGATTTTGACTTCGAAATAAGTTATTCTTTTCTGCTGGAAGATCAACGCTGTCGACAAAATATATAGAAACGTGGAACGTAGTATCACTTGCAAGAAAAAGCCACGTTGTTAACTTGGGTAGGTCTTTTCCGGGAGTATATGTTAATTCATTCGGAAACTCTCTAATAATTACAGATGATTTTCTTCTGTCATAAAATAAATATCACATGTGTATAAATCTACAATAACACAGATTGAAAAACCACACAAATATTGAGCACAGCATTGAAATTCTCAGTCACGACTTCGCAAAAGACAAATGAAAAGCACAGTCACTGTCAAATGGTTGACTTCCACATTATTTCTCAGCATTGTATTCATACAAGCCGGAATTAATCTTCTATGAGCTTCCAGAGAACTTTAGAGAAATAATCATCCAGAACATTCTGGATTTTTGTCACTAAATTTAGTGATTTCACTACCAGATTTCTTTACCATCGTCACTTCTATGCATTCATTGCTATTTTAAGTTTTTTAAAAAAGGCCTACAAACAATCTTAATGAACAAAGTCTGAAATTTCCATAAAAATAATAACATCACACTCAAATTTTACCACTATAAGCAAATATTGTATACTTACTTGTCTGATAAATGTGATTGGTTTTTGACCCATAGCTTGAATGTCGTTGATGTCTGCACGGATGACTTCAGTGAAAGGTTTCATAATACCCCCTAGAAATATATGTATGATGAGTCAGATATATATAAATTTTGATTCAATGAAATTGATTTATCAGAAAACAATAAAAAGGATATGAATTTTAAGCTAATATAAATCTCACATAATGTAAGACTTGTTTCATCTCATTTAATTCGTTTTCTTATGCAATATAGTAATATTTGTACCAAAAAATTTCTTACATCAACAAATCTCTTTGTAAACAGTATATAGTTCCTTATAGGTTTGCTCTTATGTTTGCTTTTGAATTTAATAGAGGTTTTATTCCATTCTATATATATATATTGATTCTACTGCGTCCTACGAAACACGTTCACATTTCCGTAAATTAATTAATGCAAGTAAGTTATGTAAGAACTGAAGTAAATTTCATCTTTTAGTTTAATATTTAATGTGTTCTTATATGCGATTGAAAGTAGGGAATACAGAAGAATGTTAAGCAATGATAGGCTTGCAATGGGAAGATGCGATGTTCTTAATCTTTCTATCGAATTAAAAGATACGAGAAGTACAAAATAAGAAACAAACAGAAAGAAGAAACATTAGATTATTTGAAAGCAAAAACTCAAGCTAAAACCAAATTACAGAAAAATATATATAATGATATGAATTAAGACTATATCTTATGAACTCTGAAACTGCACAATACGAATTAAGATCAGACCTCGTAAAATGAATCATCAAGGATAACTCTTAAGATAAATACAAGGTTTCCATGGCCAACGTGACTAAGTAATCTGTCTTTTTCCAAGGTGTTTGTTGCTTTCAATGAACACCCCTGGAATGTCTCGACGATCCATCTTTTTGTTTAAACACCACTGAATGTTTTCCATTTCTTTCTTTCTGTTTTTTAACATTGTAATCACAAATAAATGTGAAAGACAACACTCGGCCTACATCGTTTCCATCAGATGGCAGCATCCTCGAGTAGTATGACCCGGGAAGCATTATGTGAGTGTTAATCGTGTTAGTTTTGTTATTGTTTAGTTTTGTTAGTGCTTGTAAACTAATAAATATTTTTGTTCGTTTGCACTTGGATGATTTCTACTAACTTACAACTTTATCTTCATATAGATATATTCTTGACCTCCAATTTTTACTTCCTGTAATGGAAATTTCCCCTTTCAATCCGTATTTGGGCTCCAAAATTAATCAAATTCAGTCTGACTGGATGGAAGTGAGCTTTGGCAGACACAGAGTAGTTAAAGAAAAAGAGAAAAGGCTTGAATTCCTCTAACCCACCCTACATCAGCAGTGCTTAAAGTTTAGCTAACCACGGCCCTCCTTATGTGTAAGCCTGAAACCTTGGAACCTCAGATTTTTGCACAGACCTCCTTGACTCTCAAGACATAGCTGAGGAATGTAATCAATAATTCTAAGGCTGCTTTTGCTACTTAATCAGACTTTTTTAACACTTCTTTCTATTCCTTTTAGGTATCCGACACGTTCGGAACCGTGATTTTTCAAAAAGCCCATAAATGGATAATTTTCATGATATTTAAAGTCACAGATTAGAATATATGTATAAAATTGTTTTGTCCTTTTGACAAAAACTTTATTTAAATACAATATTTTGACAAAAAATTAACTTAGAATAATCTTTTTCCAAATCTCCTTTTGTGAAAATGCTTCCTGATTAGAATAATATTTTGCCTGTATATAGCTCAGACCTCTGTTCAGAGGCTCAACTAGAATTTTTGAAATATATAACTTAGAAGTGGGTTTATTCATATTTTACGACAACAGAGGGGAACAATTTTAAGAAAAAAAATGCGAATAATTATTTCGATTGGTGGTAACTGAAAATAATGTGAATTTTTCAAAATTCTAGTTGAGCCTCAGAGAGGTCTGAGCTATATACAGGCCAAAAATATTATTCAAATATAACCATTTTCACAAAAGGGGAACATTTGGAAAAAGATTTTTCCAAATTACTTTTTTTTTGCCAAAATATTATATTTAAATAATTTTTTATCAAAATGTCCTTAAAAACAAATTCTATGCGTGTATTCTAATCTGAGTGACACTAAATATCATGCAAATTATCCATTTATGCGCTTTTTTAAAATCACGGTTCCGAACGTAGTCGGATACCTTAAGAAAACAATAAACATCTAATTAAAATAATTTTTTTCATTGTAGAAATTGCTATACAGTTCCAAACAATAAAAATAAACTGAACTGATATTCTTGATCGAATCACTTGTTCCAGTAGTTTTTTCATTGGGATCAATTTAGTGATGGAATGGGACATCTTTTAATTTTTCCACGAGGCCTTTCAGAGTGTGTAAAAGAGGGAAAACTCTCTCTTATCTTTAAATGGCATCCCTTAGAGGACCCTTTAGAAAGGCGCTGGGTACCCCGTGAGTCCGCAGACCACAGTTTAAGAACCGCTACCCTAGGATAGCAATGGTTTTGGCTTGAGGCCCACTTTGGGGGAGCCGGGAATACCGGTAGGCCGGCATCTTAATTGCGTTCACTGCATCTCAGAAAGGGTTGTAATGATCCCTAAGGACCTCACTTTGAGAACTAGAATAATTATGAGACGTAAATGAACCAGTAGCCATTTTTATAAATAACTTTCTTTATTTAGATATCTTTCCCAAATAGAATCAAAGACTTATTAACAACAACAAGGCGAATAGTATGAGGTTTCAATTATAATAATCTTTAAATTAACTCAATTAATTAATAATCTAATTAATTAATTCATTAAATAACGATCACGCAGAAATTACCACGATAAGAGATCCCAGAATTATATTCAATAATGTTCTTAATGAACATTTAACTTTAATCTCACTCTTAAAACTTTAATGAGACTTTAAATACAATTTTATATTTACCACTCGGAATCTCAATTCTTCATGAGATAAATTTATCTTCAACTACAATATTTCAATTCAAAATCACTATAACTCTATGTTTCAATATCTATCTCCTACTGCTCTAACTTTACTATTTCGTTTGACTTAAATACTGAATTTAATCTACATAACAAGTAATCCTGTCCGCTCTTTGGAGTTGATTGGAAATAGGTAGGGAATTAAATTTCCCTAAAAAGGTCGGTTCAGAAGGTTAGTGATAAAGTTCCGTATAGATTCGTCACAGGGTATGCATCATCCCATAAAAACCAAAAGGTTAAGGTCTCCCACCCCCGATCCGTGGACCAGTCCGCACAAGAAACATTAAATTATTTCCCTTTTATTTACTCTGGTATATTTTTCTTGGGTTTGGGCTACTCTTTATGAAAACGCTTTCTATTTTTGGTTTAATCACTTTAAATTCATTTTTTGGAGTAGCTATATTTTATTCTGAAGTCACGATTAAATACAAGTAAATTAAAATTATTAAATCAAAACAGTCTAAAATATAAACAATCAACGTCCTCCCCCTCTGCGGGCCGCGGTAAAATTAACAAACGTTGACCGGTCCGCGGAGATAAAAAGGTTTGTGAACACTGCCTTGAGGCCTCAAACTTTCAATGTTTATGAACCAAATTTCAATCGTATTTTTCATAGCCCCCCATAAAATAACTATGTATTGAATTTAATAATAATGTATTTTGACACTAAAGCTACAATACGACTTTAATTATAAACTGTTTAAATTAGCAAGATAAGTACTAAGTTTTGCATAGAATTTTGTATAAGCCCATGGGGTCAGTAGAATTTATTAAACTTGTTCTTAACTTAGTATTGTTAAAAAAATTAATTATCAAATACATTGTGCAGTACCGATACGTTTATAAATATATTATATCATTGTAAATGTGTATCTTTACTTTTACACAATACACGTACACAAAAATAAACATATATATATTTTTTATTATATCAGAATGTATTTTGTTTTGATTCCTTCCAGTAAATTAACAATTTTTCCTGAATGTTTTATTTTCGACTTTATGATATGATCACGCCCAGTAGTGTTATCGCTCCCCATAGTTTGAAAAAACCCTGACTTTAAGGCAATCTCTTTCCTGAATAATAACCATTGAATATCCGTTTTAAGTTCTGAATCTACTTGTCTAAGACAGAAAGACAACATTATTAGGATAGTGTATAAGTTTTGGGGGGAATTTGTATTTGTATCATTTTGCGATTGATTTTGGAAACATGTAACAATTAGGTTCTTTTTTATTGCTTATTTTAAGGTATCCAAACACGTTGAAATGACCAAAGTTGGTCAAAAAAGACATATTTCTTTGCGTTTTATTTTATTGAACAGAGCTGTCTTTTGGCTTTACAAAACATACTTTGTTTTGTTTCTACACTACCTAGAGTGCAAGTTACAATCAATTTTATAAAATTAGAAGTACCTGAAGTGGGTCTTTGATCTATTAGGTGTACAACTTTGCTTCCGCCGTTTTGCAATAGATGGATGTAGCGGTAAGTGGTAGTCGTAATAAATAGATCGTAGAGATGACATACAATAAGCTTAGGTATTTTTAAACATAACGCCATCGAAATATTAGTCTATTTGTGTCTGCATCATAAAGTTATTCTCGATTAAACATGTCAGCTTACGAGTCAAATTCTCGTCATTTGCGGGAGGTTTTAATTTTCTGCTTTAATATGAAGAAATCCGCGGCTGAGGCTCAACGAATGCTCTCAAATACCTATGGTGAGGCCGCTATTAGTAAAAGAACGTGCAGAGAGTGGTTTCAACGCTCCAAGAACGGGGATTTTGACGTCGAAGACCAGCATGGCATTTGGTGGGACCAGCTCGGCGTAGTGTATTATGAGTTGTTAAAACCGACTGAAACAATCACAGGCGAACCTTATCGAACGTAATTATTGACTGATAAATGTATAATCGGTTTTTTACAATAAAGCCTCGAATTTCGGGAAAAAACGGCGGAAGCAAAGTTGTACACCTAATACCAGAAGTAGACATATAAATTTTTCGAAATCTATCATGGCGAGAGTCTAATAACTTAGAATATACTATAATTGTATTTCTCTGAAACTTTTGTAACTTTATATTGATATTATTTTCTAGAGAATACACTACAATATTTTATATTGTACTAGCCATTACCCACCCACTTCACTGGGTATTTCACGATGATGTATATATGTATACTGTTTACATACATATTAATTATTGATATTTAGCATTAAGAATTCGATTGTATTGAAAAATATATTTATAGCTGTTACACTCTCGCTCCTTAATATAAAAAGAACATAAATTATAATATCTAATTTCTATTTATATCTAAAATAGAAGGAGAAAGATTTTTTTCGCTACTTAACCTATAATAATCAAGTGGATTTCCACCCAAACAACTTTCAGTGGATCTCTACTCCATAAAATAAACATGCGTACTAAATTTCAAGTCTAAATCTAACAGGACAAAAACGGAATTTTTATTATCAATACCTCGTTAAGAGCACTCTTAGCGGATTCCAATTCAACAAAAGAAGCATTCAAACCAAATTTTATTATTGTAGTCTTAGAAGTTCAAAAACGGGAATTTTGTCTATAAATATCTCCCAATAACTCTCCCCAATTCCCCCTGGAGTTGATTTCCGTAAAATCCATTCTTAGTGGAACTCTATTCAACTAAAGAAAAGTGCTCAACAAATTTTAAGTAAATGAGTTAAATTCAAAAACAGGAATTTTTCTATAACACGCCTTAATCCCTCGCAACCTCACTCCTCTGGGGGTCTGTTTTCGCAAAAATCTTTGTAAAAGGAACTTTATTCCATGAACGGAACATACCTTCTAATTTTCAAGCAGGTGTTTCTATTAGTTAAAAAGCGGAAATATTTATCTATTACACCCCTTAATCCCTCTCAATGACCCTTCGGAAATCAATTTTCCCCAAAACTATTTTGTAGCGGATCTCTACACCATGAAAGGAATTCGCTTATACCAAATTTCAAGACTGTACGTCTAATAGGTTAAAAATGGAAATAATTATGTATAACGCCCCTTAAGCATCCTCAACGCCCCTTGGAGGTCGATTTTTGGGAAAATCATTATGTAGTGAATCTCTACTTTATGAAAGAAATCTGTGTACCAAGTTTCACTACTGTACATCTAATAGTTTAGTAATGAGAATAATTATCTATAACGCCCCTTAAATCCCCGTAACGCCCCTTGGGTTTCGAACTTTGCAAAATCCGTTCTTAGCTGACGTCTACTCCATGAAGGGAACTTACCTACCAAATTTCAAGTCTGTAGGTTTAATAGTTGCGGAGATATCGTGATTAGTCAGTGAGTGAGTCGCTTTTCTTCTTTATATATATAAATATATATCCCAAAAAATCAATCCCCTTAATAACGACGCTCTTGGAAGTTTATTTCTGCCAAACTCGTTAGCGGATCTTTACTCAGCAAAAAGGACTTGCTGAACAAATTTCAAGTGTGTAGGTCTATGCTAGACAGGTCGAAGGAGAGACACCAGACGACTCAGAGACCTTGTCCTTCAATTTGGGGGTGAGGAATGGGGCTGACCACTTCATCCTGTAAAATTCCATCTACAGTGGGTGATTGGTTAACGAACACTTTCACGAAAGATTTTTGTGTTCGGATAACGAACACTTTCAAGAAAGATTTTTTGTGTTTGGACAATGAACACATACTGGGAGGTGATCAGGGAGACACCCCTTAAATTATGGATGAAATTTTGACAGCTGCTAGAGATCTGGAATTGGAGGTGAACGAGAGGATGACATAGAAGAGCTCATAATGGGACATGAAGATGAACTCTGACGACAGAAGAACTCCAAGAAATTTTGAATGAAGAACACCAAGAAACACATCGAAATGTGTCTCCTTCTGAACAAGAGGAAGACGAAAGAGGACCAATGCCGACATCTGCCATTAAAGATCTTTTGAAAAAGTGGGCCGATGTCAGAGCAATGGTTTTAGAATGGCACCCAAACCAAGCTGATGTCAGTAGGGTTGGTGATCTTTACAACAACAATGCTATTAATTACTTCTGGAAAATCCTGAAAAAGAGAGAAAAGCAATTGACATTGGACATGTTCTTCAACGCCCCATAAGCAAAAAAATGAAAAGGACTGATTAATATGTAAGACTATATGTATGTATTATTTTTTAAAAAACTTACTAAGAAATTATACATTTTTTAAAATTTAATTTTTAGGGTCTCCAGAACGAATTAATCGATTTCACATAGAAGTCTATGGTGAATCGATGATCGGTTAACGAACAATTCGGATAGCGAACATAGTCTTGGAACGGATTATGTTCATTAACCGATCACCCACTGTGTATCGAAGTCCAAGGAACAAGAATCCAGATTGATCTCTCTGAGAGGACTTAGAAAACATGTTAAGAACTTGAAATTTAGCTGCTGGAATATTTTATCGCTTAACAAAAGTAAGGCCTTCCCAGCGCTTGTGGAACTATCATGATGCTTGAAGCGTGGTGTTACAAAATATGTATCATCTATTTTTTAAAACTTTGGACAACCTTTATTTGAAAAAGTGTTTAATATTATTAATATGTAACAGCCTTTGTTTAATAATTAAAGTTTTGTGAGGTTGATCTCAAATATTTGTAATTATTTCCCTCTAGTGTATTATTTTTGTGAAAAATTCAGCGCATGAGAAAGAGTTAACAGTGACTAATTGGAGAACTGTTGCTAAACGGAGATGGGGATCAATGAGGGTTCTTGAGAAGGCCTTGGACCACGACCATGTCAGTAGAAGGAGAAGTAGAAGCGGTCTAATATATAGTTTTAAAGGGAGGATATTTGCCTATAACCTCTGTTATAGACAAATATAACATAAATTTGTCTATAACTCTGTTATAGACAGTTTGTTAACCTCTCGCAACTGCCTTGGAAGTCAATTTTTGCATAATTCATTCTTAGCGGATTTCTATGCAACGAAAGAAACATGCCTGCCAAATTTTAAGTGTGCAGTGTGTTAAGTATTCGAATGTAAGCCAATTTTGAATAGTTCGAAGAATATCAAATTGCAGCCAGAGGTATGGAAGATCCTTCGCTTAGAACTATTTACCACAGCCCACCGAACACAGCGATGAATGTGCAAGCAAACAACGACCAATCACTTTCAAAATGGGCTCGATGCATGAACGATCAGGAGACACCAATGGTAAGACAGCACTTTTAATGGCTTGTTGATTGTTGCACGCTGTTTGCAACCAAGCGTTATATTGCTAGTAAATGGCATTTAGAAAGGTGTATTGGCTTAAGGTATCCAACTACTTGCGACCACTTTTTTTTTAAAAAAAATGGAGACATGGAAATTTTTTTGAGGTTTTTAGATTTAATTAGGACATTTTAAGAAAAAAAGGCTAATATTAAGAGGAGAAAAATAAATGATTACTACTAAAATGGGAAAAAAGGGGTGAACATTGACAAAAAATTTCATAAACGGGGCCCACTCTGTACAAATAGTAAATGAACAAATTCTCAGTTTTGATGGATTTTACTTTAATATTGCTTTTTGAAATGACCTTCAGGATAAGAGATATTTTAATTTTTACAAAAACCTTTTATCTTAGTGATTATAGGAAGTTGCCTAAAAAAGTGATTATATTCACATGAAGAACAGTAAATTTTGTAATATTTGATAAATCTGAAGGTTAAAACACTTCCACTGTTATACAGAACACAAACAAAATTTCAGCAAATCATTTCAGAAACTTTTTCAGCAATCGCTGTCCTCTTTTTTAAGCTTTTCGAAAAAAATACATTTAGATTAAAATGCATTTTAAAGTTTGAAATCTTATTTTAAGTTATGGCATCTGCTTTTACTAAAACACTTGTAGTTTTTGTTGTGGTGAATCGAAAATAAAAAACGTAGTATTTTTACAAAGCTAATAAAATAAAATCATAAAAAAAAATTGTCAGGTTTTTTTAAAAAACCAGGATTTTAGGATAGTCGGATACCTTAACATGAAATAAATAAAGGACTCATGTATTTTAATAAATATGAATGAATTAATATTATTGTTTTGTTGAACTTAATAAAGATACAAAAAAAAACCCGAAGCTCTTGCAGCAAAATTTTTTGACCAGACGTTTTTCTTCACAAGACGCATAGTAGCATTTCTGTGACAACTTTTAGAGTTGGCAACGGTCGAATAAAAGCAGCACAGCACGTAACTTTTTAAATGCATTTATTGAAAAGTTATTTTTCCATATATAAAAAAGAACGCCAAACTGGAGTGCCAGAATGTTGAAATGATTCTTTTCCTAGACATTATTGAAGAGTAATGATACCAGCCGCAACACTTCATCCACTTATCATTTTTTGGAACAGCGGTGAATCCCAGGCAATAACTTCTCAAGGTGTCACATTCGGGTAGTGTGGTATGCAACACTTAAGATCAAGATAAATCTCACACAATAAATCAATTGAATTTCAGGGAATTTCTTTATCAATTTTTTTGTAAATTTAAATTTCGAGGGTAGTTCAGAAACTATCGTATTGTCGCCCAAAACAATAAAGTACGAGCATAGAAAATTTCAGCTCTAATAAGGGCTTTAAAATGTTAAAGAAAAAAACATTTTCAAGTTTTGAGAGAAGTCGCCAAAAGGGTCGTTAAGTCGCCAAAAATGATACCAACGTGGCTGCACTTGTAATTCTTTAAATAATTAGTTTTAATCAATTAATTTTTATTAATTATAATTAAAAATTACTGTAACGTCATCCAAAATAATCGTGTACATAAAATTTCAGCTTAATTGAGTGCGTATAAATTTATTTTATTAACGATTAAAAAAGTTTGAACAGGATAATTGTATAGAGAGTGTGATCTAATAGTAAAAATTAAAAAAATCTATAATAATAAGTTTAGATATTAAGTCCCCCTTAGAAAGTCCGATGCATCTCATAATATGATCCGGTGAAGCCGGATGGTCGCAGCATTTCTTACAAGTGTGGGGTGGACTTTCAAAAGAAAGACATTTCTGGTCTTAGGTAACTTTTAAAGTGTTAATGTTTCAATTTATTTTTCGATTGAATGCTGCTTCGTCCTTATTGTGCGAATACATAATTATGATTTTATTTTACAAACCGCACAATCAGATATTATTGTGGTTTGTAACAGTACGTTTTATTTTAGTAACTTGATGGTTACATGGTTTTTGTGTGCTTAGAGCAGGAATGCCAAATCGAAGGCACGTTAGATAATATTTTGGGCACGCCACCGATCCAAACGGTTTGCATTTTAGTTCAAAATAACAAAGTTCACAATGAAGTATTACGATCAAACGCGAGTGACTGGTCATGGTGCTGTGGCGAGCCTACTCGTTTGTTATTGGCTTGCCTTAGTTACGTCGTGAACTGCAATTAGTAATCATGAGAAATTTGTCTACGCATAGCATGGTAAATTTCGTTGATACTAATGTATTTTAAAGTTCATTAGTGTAATATTTACGATTTCTAACCGTTCTTTAACATGGCTAGTTGAACAAGAAAAAACCCCCAATAAATGCAAAACAGTTAGTATAACAGAGAATTTTAAACGTGTTGGACCAAGAAATATGGCATGATTAGCAAAGGTAACAAAGCGGTGCGTGTTTTATATTCTGGAACAGTGGTATGTAGAACATTGTATGTAAAACAGATTCTAGACACATTTAACTGCTTGAAGAAGCTGGCTCTTGCTATTTTAACCATATTTTTATTTACGTATGCCTGCGAGTTATTATTTTCAGAGATGAATAACATTAAAAACTCTCTTAAAAACCGTTTGGCAAATGATTCTAATTTAGCATGCATTCTGCTAACAGTGACATCTTACTACCTTAATATGTTATTTATTGTATAATCTGCAACAACAGAAGTCACGCTAATGTTACTTTAATTTGAATTACACGTTTTACTACTTTACAGTGAAAAATGTATTTTTTCGTAGTAAATAATGAGTTTTGAGTTGTAAGTAGTTAGTTTTATTATTTTCCCAATAATCACAAGTCAAAATTATTTGACGGCACGTCTGTACCCAATTTAACATTTCATTACAAAAAATGGCACGTTGATCATTAAAGGTTCACCACCCCTGAACTAGAGGAAGAATATGCGGGGAAAAGGACAGCGCAACGCAAAGTTTTTTGACGACGAAATTTGGTACATTGAAACTATGGGAGATGATGGCAGCCCCCTCAAAGCATAATCCTTTAGAATTTTCTTTAGATGTTTGAAGAATTCAGTGTTTTTTGTACCTCTTGGTCGTGGTAGCTTAGTGGTCAAGTTAACGGACTTGTGACTGGCGTGTCATGAGTTCCAGCCTAGTACCGCTGAAGACCCGCCGTGTAGAGGATCGATGCACGTTTAATCTGTGGAGAGCTCGTTTATGTGGTAGTTAATGGAGGGGAAGGGTACCAGCTCTGGTTATTTCCTCTTCACTTGACCATGGTTCAATATGACGAGGTCCGTCACCGAAAGCCCCCGAGTAGCTGCACAGTGTGCGACTTTAATATTCACTCACTCGCTGACTAACCCTTTGCGTCCCAGATTGCGCTTTTAGCGTGTGCGCAAATCCCAAGTTTCTGGAAATATTGACCTTGACGTAACGGTGCATACTTCATTTTTCCTTATGACGTTAAAACGCATGTTCTCTCGTCTTTCGTTTCGCTTTCTAATGTTTGCATAACTATTTTTGTTATTTATTTTTACTTTTTCTTGCCAAAATGGCTATGTCGTTGAATTTCAACGAAACTGTGATACTGAATGATAATATTTGCCGGAAATCTTTGATACGACAGTGACTGATACGGATTTTGTTATTTTTTATGAGAAGATGAAGAAAATGACAAAAATGACAATACACTTATGTAATGCTTGGGGAAAAGCTTTTTTGTTCCATGGAACACTTCGAGAAATTTCGCGAAGATTAGTAATTTTAATTCTGATTTTCTTGTTGTTTTCAAATTTTCGTAACCCAAACATTTTGTAACTTATATATATATATATATATATATATAACTTTTGTAATTTTATACAATTCAAATAAAAAAAAATGTATCTTACAATGTTTCCTGTGTGTGTTCGTTACACTGATTGTACACCTAAATAAGTTATGTATCCACATGAAGTTACATTAAAATTTTGCACTATACAGTGATTAATTAGTGGTTACATGGTGCGCACAAGGGGTTAATTCTTAAACAAAACATTGTAGAAGCACTATTTTTACACTATTTGAGAGATCAAAATTTTGTAACAAAGATTGATTTTGTTCGAAGCATTTAACCGAACAAGCCGATTTTACGCAAATATTTAAAAATTATTTAGATAGGAATCAGCATCCATTTTTTCTTATTTTAAAATCTTTTTTTATAAGGAAACCTATTTATATCCAAAAGTCATAAAGTTTATTCGGTATACGACCGCAAAAAGAAAATTCTTTAGTGCAGTTACTTATTTATGAAAAAAAGGTAAACTTACACACTGGTGTGCAAAAATTAAGGACGAGACGGTTTTTTCAATATAACTTTGTACAAAAGCTTTCCAAATCAACACATTTAATACCGTAAGATCCCAATACGTAAGGACATGTGTAATGTAAGCAACACTTACTAAAAGAGAAATCAGAGGGATAAAAAGAAGCTTTATATTGAAAAAGTAGCATGGAGCGCAATGCGACTGAAGGCCCAAACATCCCTGTGATGGGTGTCCAGCAAGAAACATCCGGTCTTTAGTAGGGGATATGATCTCCCTTGACTGCTAGGCAGGTTTCACAGCGTCTGCCCATGCTGAGAATGAGGGTGTCAATGAGTTGTTGAGGCATTGCTGCCCATTCGTCTTGCAGCGCCAATCGAAGCTCCCGAATCGTTACTGGTGGTAAGGTACGAGCTGCCAAGCGTCTGCCTAGAAAATCCCATACATGCTCGATGGCATTGAGATCCGGAGATCGTGCCGGCAAATCCATACCTTCAATATCCTCACTCTCTAAGAGATGTTCGACAGCTACTGTGCGATGACATGGTGCATTGTCGTCCATGAAAAGGAACTGCAGACCCATAGCGCCTCTAAAAAGACGCACATATGAAAGAAGAATCTCGTTACAATAACGGGTCCCGTTGACTGAACCTGCGTCGAAGATGTGAAGGTCTGTACGACTACCAAGCATGATGCCTCCCCAAACGAGAACACCGCGACCTCCATACCTGTCCCTTTCAATGATGTTCGAGGGATGATTGCGGCTTCCCCGCTCTCTCCAGATGAGTATGCGATGAGAATCGCTACTCATACTGAATCTGCTCTCATCTGTAAAGAGTACTCGTCCCCATTCATTGTCTCTCCAATTCCGGTGTTCCCGGCACCACAGAGAACGCCTTCTCCGATGGGCAGGCGTTAAAGGTACACACCGTACAGGGCGTCGTGCAAACAGACCACCACCGTGCAGTCTTCTGGCCACGGTAAAACGCGATATCGGTCGTCCAGTCGCGTGTCTAGCGATTTCTCCCGCTGTCTGCCGAATGTATTATGTAAAAGCTTTGTTTACTGTACATTTTGCTTTATTCACCAGCATTCTGTACCAATATTGTTAATCTTACGGTTGTATTTTAAATGTTGTGTTTGAGTTTTTTTTACAGGAGGAAAACTCAAAGGTGGGAGAATGTTGTGAAAGCACCAAAGAGCGAAGGGGTGGTTGACCCGAAGAGTGGTGAGCGCCGGCTAGTTTATCTTCTTTTGAGTGGCAGCAGGGGGAGAAAAAGCGCTCCGAAAGGGGATTCCTCTAGATGCGTTTGGAGGAAGCAGACGGCTATGAGCGCGCGCGATAATATTTAATCTTTTTTTTATGCAACCTTGTAAATACTTAATAAATGTTTTATTAAATTGAGAAACACTCGTAGCCACATCATTTGTTTCACACTTAGTTTAGAGATTTTTAAATAAGTTGTGAGAATTTAACAAGTGGCTCAGTACGCGTGCTATATTAGCAGCCAAAAACATCGTTGTCAATACCATCAACTTCACCATTCAGCATGCAATACCCAGTGAAACGACAACATATAAGTCCATCGATACTGTGGAGAATCAAGATGAGGTTGTCAACTATCCAACTGAATTCTTGACTTCGCTTGATTTGCCAGGCATGCCACCGCACGTTCT
Source organism: Trichonephila clavipes (assembly GCA_019973935.1). Taxonomy (NCBI): domain Eukaryota; kingdom Metazoa; phylum Arthropoda; class Arachnida; order Araneae; family Nephilidae; genus Trichonephila; species Trichonephila clavipes. The sequence goes on from BMAU01003935.1 coordinate 14,980, forward strand.
TACATTGAAATTTGGCGTACCCATCATACTTCTTCGAAACATAAATCCACCACAACTTTGCAACGGAATCAGACTCTCAGTCAAGAAAATGATGAACAATGCTATCGAGGCAACAATTTTGACTGGAAAATTCAAAGGTGAAGACGTCCTGTTGCCACGTATCCCAATGATCCCGACAGATATGCCATTCGAATTCATACGTTTACAGTTCCCGGAGCGACTCGCTTTCGCAATGACTATTAACAAAGCACAAGGACAATCGTTACAAGAATGTGGATTAAATTTGAAGAATCCATGCTTCTCACATGGACAGCTCTATGTGGCTTGCTCACGTGTCGGAAAACCTTCTGATTTATTCGTCTACGCACCAGATGGAAAAACAAGAAATATTGTGTATCCCACAGCACTTCAATAAACATCTAATTGAAACTGAACTTTGTAATCACACAATTTTTTCGAAACGGCTTTGAATGAATTGAATATTTGTGTACTGATTTTCCTTTAAAATTATTTTTCTTAAATTTATTTCAGTTGTTTGCGTAGCAACGCGCGCCGGGTACAGCTAGTTACTAATACAAATCTATATCTTTCGGGTCGGGATGCGGGGTAGGGGCCTAATAGGTCTAACGTTACAATTTCATTGGGGTAATTCGATACTATCGGAATCCAACGACCAGCCAGTAGCGCGTTTTTGTAATTAAATTTTTGACACCGGTCACAGGTTGATACATATTCAAGTATATATTTCCTCATATATGGAAAATAACATGTGTCGCGTAATTTTAAATAGGTCTTCCTCTTTCCTAGATGGCCAGCTAATGGTAGATCATGAAATTCTTGCATTATTGCTTCGCGAAGCGATCTAGGAATGTACACTCTTAGTTCTCGAGTTGTAGAATATTTCGCGTAAAAGAGTAGACCGTCGATTAATTTGAAATCCTGGGATCAACCCTCGCATACAGTCGCATTAACGGAACCGTCGTCTGGGTTTTCTAAGTAACGATAGATGTGTCCTAACTCAGGATCTTCTCTTTGCTCTCGAATGAGTTGTTCTCGGGAATTAAAGGCTAGGGCTCAAAGAGCTGCGCACGAAATTTGTGATTCAACCATATTTCCTACTGGATTCCTAGACAAAACGTACGCGACAACGTTTTGGACCCCCGGTCGATGTTCCCATTCTATGCTGAACTCGGATAACTTGAGTGCCCATCTAATCATCCGACTAGATAAGTTTTTCCCATTCGTTAGCTTTGTTAATGCCACGTGATCTGTGATTACGTTCACCGACAGGGATCCGGAATAAGTTTTAAACTTATTTAATGCCCATATCACCGCCAAACATTCGCGGTCAGTAACAGTATAGTTTCGTTCCGTTTTATTGAGGGTTCTAGACGCGAATGCAATAGGTCTGTGGTTTTGATTAAGCACAGCACCAATTCCGACCCCACTAGCATCAGTAAATAAGTTAAACTGTTCTGTAATATTCGGCAACTGTAAAACTGGTGCCTCTGTTAATGCTCGTTTAATCTTATCAAAAGAATCCTGTGCTTCTGTCGACCAATTAAATTTAGCCCCCTTTTTCTTTAACCGATATAATGGTTCACATATATTTGCATATTTGGGTATAAACTTCTGATACCACCCCGCCATCCCTGAAAACTTCGACACTTCCTTGCTTTTTTTAGGAGGTTTCATTTAAGTGATTGCCTTGACTTTACTATTGTCTGTTTCGATCCCAGCCTTACTAATTGTGAGACCTACATACTTAAATTTGTCACGTGCGAAGTGACATTTTTCCTTGTTTAGGGTTAGCCCTGCGTCTCGCAACAATGTAAATACCTGATTCAAATGATCTAAGTGTTCATTAAACGATGGAGTTGTTATAATAATATCATCCATATAAACCATCACGAAACGCCCAACAAGAGGTGTGAATATAATGTCAATGGGATTTTGGAAATTTGGCGCCGCCCCTGAAAGGCCGAAAGGCATTCTGAGGAATGCAAAGGTGCCATTGCGAGTTATAAACGCGTTTTTCTCGATATCTTTTGGACTAATCGCCAATTGAAAATAACCACTTTTTAAATCCAATGTCGACATGATGCCGGTATGCGGAATGTTTGTGATTAGATCATCAATCACTGGTAATGGATATCGGGGGTATTTAGTTATGGCGTTCAGTTTGCGATAATCAATCGCGAATCGATACGCCTCTGGAAAATCTGGAGGAAGGCCATTATTCTTGCGCGTTAAAACTACTGGTGACGCGTATGGGGATTGAATAGGACGGATCTTACCCTCTTGCAACATTTTCTCAATGTGATAATTGATTATTCCTTGTTTGACCCTGTCATATCTGCAGGGTCTTGACACTACCGGTCCCTTGTTCCCGGTATCGATTTCATGGTATAAAACATGAGTTAATCCCGGCTGATCTGAAAACAGCCCTTTAAAACCATTAAATAAATTCCTTAACTTTTGCTTTTGCCCTTCACCGAGCTTTGTATCGGATAGATCAATCTCGACCGGCTTTTCCATTTTTGGCAACTGCTTAATTTGGTTATCTGGAATGATCAGAGATTTCTGATCGAAATCTAAAGTCAACTTGGACTCCTTCATAAAATCAATGCCTAAAATGCATTGGTATTGCATATTGTTAAGAATGTGAAATTCCCAGTTTTTCTGGAATTCTCGGATCCGAATCTGTAATTCGACCCAACCTAAGTGACAACACGGGGCTCCTTCGGCCGTCACTACTCTATCTTTCGTCTTTTGATGAGGTCGGTCGATTCGAAAAATATTTGCGATAGACCTCTTCTGATATGAAAGATTTCTCCACCCCCGTGTCCTAAAGGGCTGTAATGAATGTCTCATTTAGAAGAATGGGGACATACGGTAAATCTACTGGAGTCATTCGTAATGAGGATACCCTAATAGTTCGGTGTTCCGTATCTGGAGGACTTTCCGTACATCGCGATCGATTACCCCCATACTCGCATCGATTGCTTAAACGTTTAAATAATTGTTTCGATCATTCTGACCTGTGAAAGCGCTATTCCTCGAACCACCTTCTCGACCGCCTTGGTTGTGGAATCTATGATCCGATTGACCACCTCGGCGTCGACCATCGAATCTCTGATTATCTGCAACACCTTGACTCTCAAATCTATTGAACTCTCTCCGTGGTTTACTATTATCCGCGTATCTATTGTTACCTCTCGTTTCCCTCCAATTTTCCTGTTAGGGAAACGATTGTTCTCCTTTGGTTTTATATCTCGGGATTCCCGACTCGAACCTCTGATCTTTCTATTTAGAAATCGTTCCTCATACTTATCAATTACTTGTAGGAGGTTAGATGTGGTTTGCGGATGCCTAAGCTCTACATAATCTAAAATCTGAGGTTCTAACCTACTAATAATATGATCGATCAATTTTTCCTCCGTCATTTCGAGTTTTAAGATTTTGTGAATCTTCAACAAATCATACACAAAATCAGACGGTTTTTGGTTATGCTTTTGAGATGATGAATAGAAACGCGTTTCTAGTTCCGACCTATTTCTAACCACGGGGAACTGTTCTGACAACGCTTGATTTAAGAGCGCGTAATCCATCACCTTGTCTTCAACAACCCTATAACCTAGAACCTCAAACCAATCTAGAGCCCGTCCTGTGAGATTACCCTTTAAATATGCACAAGCTAGTTGTGTGTGTATCTCGTAATATGTTAAGTTATTATCTATATTTTCCAAGAATTCTACCACGTTCTCCACCCCCGAAAAATACGGCTCAGGGATGATTCAAAAATTACATCCGACTCTAAATTCGAGATTTACTCGTTGGGCGCCACTGTGGAGACCCCCTGGGTCTCACCTTGAACACCAGGATTAATTTGAGGCAAAGAACCACTAAGAGCCATTTTGAATAATAATAATATTTATTATAATTTTCTGAAAAAAATCTCTGATAACATATAATAATACTATGTTACGTCACTTAAAGGGAGGACCTTTATATTAAATTAAATTACTAATAATGCAATTAATTAATAATTAAGCTCACGATCAAGTAAGGTCTACCAAAATAGGAGATCCGAGAAATACACGCGCGCGCGTACTCGAATTCTTAACTGTCATTAACTTTAACTAAGTCGCTTAAACTGACGCTTATTTTAAGTGTACGTAAATTATATTTACCGCTGGCTTATATCAGCTTTCTGGTATTTCTCGCAGCACGGCGTCTTCACGAATCTAATCTCCTAGAATCTTCTAGTATTGCGCTTAAAGTTACTAGCTCAATAGCCTTCCATCATCTCTCTTGCTATCTCGCAACGCTCGACTTAAATACCTTATCTCATTTAAATATCACGTTCATCTTTTTGGAGTTGATTAGAAATAAACGCGAATTTATATTCTCCAAAAAGACGTCTAAGAAGATTAATGGAAAGATTCCGTACAGATTAGTCATTCTGGTGACAAAGTTTGGGTGACCATTCATCCAATAAGTCGTAACAACAGGAGCAGGAAATTTATGCCCAAGACAGAAGGTCCTTACCACATACTCGCCTTGAGATCACCAGTAACACATGAGACTGCCGACCCGGCCAACCCAGACCAAGCCCTTGGAACTTATTATGTTTCTGCCTTAAAGTACTATCAGGAACCTGAAACAGAAAGAAACACCGGATTTGTTGCTCCTCTAGGGAAAAGAGGACGCCCAAAAAAGAAATTATCTCCTGGTTCCGAGCAGAGACATCAACGGAACCAGAGGGGGAGTCTGTAACACACGGTTTGATTCTAAGACCGAAATGTAGATGGCTCTACTTGTAACGGAAGTGTTACCAAACGAAGCACTGTCAAAGAGATTTGAGAACTGAATGAGTAAACGTTACTCGTTTCGCTGGGATTATGCAATGTACTTAATTTTCACTTATTTCCTCTAAATGTTTACCCTGTATTGTGTCTAAATGTCTGTCCATTGTAACTGTGTTATTTTATGTCGTTAAAATATTTTAATTACCCGAGATTCTGTCGATTACTTTGGTTTACCCAGTAATGACGTAAGAGAACCGTTACATGATTAATTTCATAATTCGTAATTTAATTTAATATTAAAAGTAAATCCCTTTTGCTTCACGTAACACAGAAATATTATGTTATGAGAGTTTTTTGAGATTTGAATTGATATAATAAATACAAGTTATTATTATACAAAATGACTCTTAGTGATTCTTTGCCTCAAATTAATCTTGGTGACCAGGGTAGAACACAGGGGGAGTCCGCACACATTTATTCACATAATTCTCAATTTTTGCAATTATTTTAGAGGTTTTCTCTTCTAACATGCTCACACATATAAATCTTCATTTAGGGTTTAAATCAAAAGTCCTGAAATAGAATACCACTTGAATGAATCCCTTCATCAGTGATTTGTTATTGAGAATAGTTTGTTTTTATAACTGGCAAGTTTGATGAAGATATAGTCATTAATGGAATTTGGATTCATTTTAAGAAATATTTTCTGATCGGTGTTGTGTCACTCGAAGCATATAAATCGTCTCCTTTCCTAAAGTATGTTTCCTCCTGTAAAGCTACTGTTCGAAAATTAATACGAAAATATGACTTAAAATTAAACGTTTTCGAACAAAAATAAAAATTAGCCATTAAATTATAATTTCCAAAAACTTATTTAGATTTTGCATACTATCTTACAAGAATTTTCCCACACTAATTATTCACTTTATTATAGCTACAATTAGAGATAATCAAGAAAGTATAATACGTAGCAGAAATCATTTAGAAAAATTTCTTTTTCCAACATTTCCATTCTTAGTATATATAGTAGTCCCTAGTTTATTTTAAAATATCCATAAATGGGCTTAATTTTTGAAAAATATATATCTTTATATTCACGTGTGTTCTGGTATCGTTTTAAAATGTATTTGTACTTTAAATTTTATTTCGTTATTTATGAGCACAATGGCGTTGTAAGTATAAAGTACGCACTCTGTAAATTTTCGAAACACCACTAACAGTAAAATGTAAGAATTTTTTTAAAAATTATTATTTGTCAGTTAACCCAACAAACTAAACATATACGTCCGAAATAAAATAACCGTAACAGTTATAGAAACAATTAATTACCGTAAAAGCCGGCGTATAATGCACAATTTGAACACAGAAAATAAGATCGAATTTCATGAGTGCACATTATACTCTGGGGGAAAAAACGTTACCTTTAAAAATAAGAAAAAAGCTCCTGGAAAAAAAAATGAGACTTCTACGTATATCGAAATACTGTTCAGTTAAAAGAAATCAAATTCCTTATCAAATGTAGATCAGGAAGAGAGTACATTATTTTTTTTTTCCTAATAATACTTGAATAAGGGATTTCAAAACATATAGAGCCAGGACTTCAAACCATATTTTTTTTTTGTTCCGGTTCAACTATTTAAAAAAATATATCTGCCAAAAATAATGGTTTTCGGTTCAGATCTGAATGAATAATTTTACTTTACGTATATTCTTATTTGTACTACAAACATAATTCTATCGTACACAAAAATTAAATTCTATCAAAATTTGGAAGACTTTTTTATTTTTTCTTAAAAAGTCATCAGCAAGTTCATTCAACTGAATTAAATTTGATTTCTACAAGTAGTTACATCAAGAACTGAAAGAGAAAGTACTAGTGAACACAGTGGCGTACCTACCAATGGGCTAAGCGGTGCCGTGCACCAGAGCCCTCAACCTCAAGCGGGGCCCTAGCACCCTGTCCACCAAGCAGGTCGAACTTGCGATAATTTCTCCCACATTTAATATATAAATATAAAAGGTTACAACATAACTGTAATCAGGCCAACTCAGTTAAAAATAATTTTGAACTTGTTGGGAATTCCCTAAAATTCTTTCCTTTATATGGTGATACGAACTTGACTTATTGAAAAGTTTATATTATTTTTCAATTTTTTCCATTTTTCTGTTACTTGAAAATAAACTTCCAAATGTGAAAAATCTTACCATATATCTTAAAAACCTACACAGGAAGCTATTCTTTCTAGGTCATTTTATTTTTAATAACAATATGATTCATAATAAGCTATTTTCCTGTTTCAGTATTTCGAAATCAATTCGTGTCCCCCCCCCCTCCTCTGTTTTTTTTCAGAAGTGTTTTTTTTTAACTCTTATAATAATATTGTATTATTTTTTTGTTGATGCATATTTTTTGTATCATGTCCTGCCCGTCACTTGTCGAATGAAACTTTGGTATTCACCGGTTACACTGATCAGATTAATAAATTAGAAACGAGAGCCTGGCTTAGACAAAAAAAAAAAGGGAAAGTTTTGTTTCACACACAAAAGAGAGATATATGCTGTCGTGGGCCTTTTTTGCAGCACACGCCAGAATAGCAGATGGCAGAATTTTTTCCTACTTACTTGACAATTATCGTTATATTTTGAACCCTTCACACAATATCTTTATAGATAATAGCCTTTGTGTTGCTGTGATGTATATGCTATATTATTGGAAAGTTTCATTAAAATCCATTTAGTTGTTTTTGCGTGAAAGAGTAACAAACATACATACACATGCAAACTTTCCCGTTTGTAATATTAGTAAGAATATTTCTTCTAAATATATTAATTACCAGTTAGTCGTTATTTTAATCAGAAATCATTTAAATAAATAAAATAATTATTAATTACCATGTTTTTATTAACTCGCTTTCTTGTCTGTCCGGGTGGTAATTGATTTGAAACTAACCTCCCGATGAGATGCAGACTTGAAATTTTCACCACATCTCAGAAGGGGATGACAATGCATGAAAATGCAGAAAAAGAAGCTCTAGTTGTAAACCCGAGCCCCCAAAGAGGCTTGTATGTCTGTCCGGGTGGAATTTTGTAATTGATTTTAAACTAATTTCCGGATCAGCTTGAAATCTGGACCACATATCTCAAAAGTGAATGACAAAGCATAAAAATGTGAAAAAAGAATTAAAAAAACGAAAAGGGGGAGAAAAAGATGAAGAAAGCGAAAAAGACGAAAACAAAAATTATGCTTTTTAGTCCGTTATAAAAACATGGTATATTAAAAAAAAATTCACATATTATACTTGTTTGCTATTAACTTACATTATTAACTTCCTTAAAATATGCATACAATGACAAAAGTAAGCACTTGTCAGCTAGAGAGATTATGTGATAAAAATCTTCTGATTAAATCCCTTTTTTAATGGTTTTGACATAGATTCAGTGGCGTAACGTACACCCTCGCATTGTGGGGTGCCCAAAGCGTTAATGACGCCACGTACGTATTAAAGCTTGGGGGTCCAAAAGCTGACTTTGTAGGGAGCCCTAATATTCTCTAGGCAGTGGGGTACGCCACTGTCCAGATTCCTTTCTTTTTAAATCAACTACTTGTCTTACCATCCCTTTACTTAAATTAATACATCGATAGAATTAGATATTGTGTGTTAAATTACAGCTTTAATTTCTTCAAATGTGTTTTTGCACTAGAAATTTTCTATAAGATTTGATGTTTTCAGCAAATAAAAATTAATAAATCGGAACTGTAATTTTTTTACAATATCTGCTACTTGCACTTATTGAAATATAACATAATCAATTTCTAAAACCTAGCATAACTGTTATTTAAAAAAATTAATAGTCAAAAAACTGCTGAAAAGTTAGGCCACAAAAGCCTTCGTGTATACTTAAAAAAATCTCTCTCTCAATATGGTTTTAAATATTGTATTGTTGTTGTTGTGGCTAATGCCACCTGTCTGACGTGGTCAGAACGAGGCCCACGAAATTCATCGTGGCATGGGCAAGAGGTACGCCTGTCGTTGGCCTTGAGCACCATACAGGTGACAGTGCGATTTAAGCTCGGTGAAACTCCCCGAAGGGACGATAGATGGCGACACGACCTCTATCTCCACCTCCACAATTTCTGCAAGTGAATTGAAGGGGAGGGAAATATTCTCCAGTTCCTGCGCTCGTGAATACGCCCACAAGACTACGGACCCACTGATTTAACGAGCACGTACTCCGTGTGCACTCGGAGGGTATTTGGTGACATCGAGCATCGAACCCAGGCCTTCCGGTCTGGAGTCCGATGTTCTAACCACTAGGCTTCCCCTTTAGTAGAATACTTGGTAAAATATCATTTAGTGTCCATAACTTTTATAGATTTCTTAATACAGATTTCATTTTTTTTCTTGTAATTTCTGTATTGATATTTATATTCTTCTATGATTAATGTTTTTAGTTTACAATTTGTTTTACGAATCATGTCTTCTTACTCTAGCTTCAACTTCCGAAATGAGACATTACGCAACCTGCCTTATTGTTTCCCAGTATTAAAAAAATTGTGGTTCATTTGTCTGTTGTTTATTGTAAATTTTGATTTTTCTGTTCTGAATCATCATGATTAAGTCAATATAAAAAACGTATTTTTAGATTTTTTTTCTCTCTTTCTTATAGATTAAGATATATAGATTTCTTATAGATTTTATAAGTATATTCTTATTAGAAATGTCATTGCTCATTGATTCATAAATTGTTACTCGCTCTAAAATATATCTAATAATTTCTTGCCGTATGTATGTAGTGTAATTAAAATGAGTGATACCCTACAGAATTGTTGAAAACTTTATTAACTTCATACAAGTGATTATTTATTTACTGTTTTTTTTTTTTTTTTTTTTTATTTATTTATCCTAAAATTGCAGCATTATAAAAAAAAATAATGTATATTCCGTCAGAAAATAATCATAGGATCAGAAAAAAAAACTTTTTTTTTTTTTACTCTTCTATTTTAAACAGTTAAATCTTATGATTTCAATTTTGTCTTTTCTTCTATCAATTAATCTTTTTTAATAGTAACTGTTTCAAGTTCCGTTATTTTCTTTTGTGATGCTTGTCATCGAACTCAGTTACAAAGCGCTTACTTTTGTAAAATGAAATTCTTTAAAAAAATTTAAAAATTATAAACGCATAGCAAATATGTATATTTAAGTATAAAATGAAATACATTTTAAACAAGCACTCGATAATTCAACTGAAAATTTTTTCTTGGACCTCAAAAGAAATCTAAAACGGGAGAGTATTGTTATTATTACATATATATACATATATACAGTCGGACCAGTAGTGCACACAAGAATTTTTTAAGGGGGCTGTCCAGGGTCGAAAGTCCACCCTTTAGGTATCGTGCTCCAATATGCCGCCGAACATGTTCTTTTGATTTTGTCGATTTTCGGGAACAAAAACAATACGAAATTAATTATTGAATAAAAAATTAGTATTAATCAATAAAATTAATGATTAATATAACAAACACATAATTAAATTCTACGTAATATATACATAGAATTATAACCAATCGGAAAAAAATCAAGGGCTTTGGGGGAGTCCCTATTACACCCCTTGTGTGAGTCGGACCTCTGCATAGCGAAATCGCTAAAAGTTCGTTTCATGGAAAAATCGCTATGTAGAGGTTCATGTTTCAATATGCTTTATAAACCACATAAAACAAATTTTAAGTTCCTAAACACCATATACTTATTTAAAAAAAAGCAATTACTCACTCCTTTTTATAAATTAGTATCTCTTTATTTTATATATCTTACCCATCGAAAAAAAATAGAAAGAAAAAGAGAAAAAAGAATGTTGAGGAATATACACTGTATTTTCAAAAAGAAAATAATTTTATTTTAAGGGGGTCACTTCACGCAGCATTTTCCCTATCTCCATAATGTTAAAAATGACCAAGTGTAAGGAACATTTTTGAAAAACTGACCAGTTTCACAGTCATGAATTTTTTTTGTACATTTATTGCACTGTTTTCTTTATTTTAATGGGAGCTTTTTTAAAAATTTTGATTAGTTTTTTTTTTAAAAAATCATATGTGGAGGAACACGTCAAAAATTTTAAAACACTGGAAATTCTTGTACATTTCAATCCATAACTTTTTTTTGAATAATTTTTTTGACAAAAGCTCTCATTAAAATATTTATTTGTATAATATTAATATATGTGCAAAATTTCAAAACTATTAAAGGAGTAGTTTTTTCAAAAATGTTCCTTTTGTGTTGAAATTTACACTTTTGAGAAATAGTAATTTAAAGTAAAAACATCATACATTTAATTAATACATACCAGAACCATAACTTGGGGATTGCTCAGATCATCTGCAAGATCATCCTCTTGTCTGCATTTCAGTTGTCTGTTTTTGATTCTAGCTTCTTTGGTTCTTCGTGAAATTGCCTTTTCCGCTTTCCTTATGCGTGCATGATCTGCTTCTTGCAATGCTCGACATGTATAAAATCCAGGTTGAATATTTAATAAATCTAAAACTTTTAATTTGGTAATTAAGCCTTGATTATATATAGATATAGATTCATATACCCCAGTTTTTAAAGTTCCCAATTGTACAAAAACAGTTTTTGGAATTATGGACCATATAACACTATTTAAGCTCTCATTACAATTTTGTGTCTTACCGTGCAAACATCTAGACAGAAGTTCAGGGCTTGAAAGATCTCTAAATACTTTTTTTTTTTATGCAATGCATAATTGCAATTGGTAAATTATGTTTATGTTTATATGTATCACCTTTCAGTTTGGACCTATTATATCCACACCACGAATCATCTCCCAAGGGGCATAAACCATGTTGTGGATTCAAATCTGTTGAGATTTTATGAAAAAATATAGCCCAAATAGCTTGTTTCATGGCTGACAAATTTCCCGAGTTGTTTCGAATTGCCAAACCATAGTATCTTTGCAATTTGTCTATTTCTGCATCAGTCAATCTATTACGGCCTCCTAGAGATTTTTTGTCCTCGAGCTTTTTGCCTTTTAATTTTAATTTTAATGCCCTGAGTCGTGTACCCATCCTTTTCTCAACATGACCCACACATTCTAATTTTTCAATGTTGACATCTTTATAAGGTTTAGATTCTAAAACTGCTTTGTACGCTTTAGAATCCCCATCACCCAAATACTGCGTATATCTCAAATTGTGTAGTACCTCTGAGCGATTGAAGATACGAAGTGCACCTTCAACTTCCATTCCCCCACTATTTCCAAAGTAATTTGCCGAACACTCATCACTATGTAAGTTGCCGTTAAAATGACATGAGCATTTCCTCGATAATATTTCGGCATCAATAACTTTCCCAGTGTCCACACCATTGAGAGAAGTATGGCCCCTTTTTTGCCACGTACCATCTATAGCCACAGGAACATTTGGGTTACCATTATTAAATGATAGTGTTTCGGCAGCAGCTAATGCCATAGATACTTTTGCTACTTTTTCTGTCGCATTATTTAATGCATGCAAAGACTCGTAAAACCGCTTTGGTGGAGGTGGCAAATTCATAACTCCACAAAATACTTTCGCAGCTGCTTCTCCTTTTCCAACTGACCTCATAGCATAAGCAAGTCTAGTATTCACTTCATACACTTTTGTATCTTTTTTATTAACCACAGTGTTAGTAAACCTGGTATTGAGAAGTGGTTGAATAAGACCACAAAATTCACAACATATTAACAATTCTGTAGCCAAACCCTGAATTTGGCGACCAAACTTAATGTCAATACCTTGTTTTTTACATTTTACACATAATACATGTTGTTTCAAAACACTAGAAAACAGAGGAATGTCAATTATTTCACAAAAGTTTTCAGATGAATCTAAAAATGAAACATACTCATCATTAAACTTACCTAATTTTGATTTTGATGATGAATTCTTAATATACATACTTGCAGGTTGTTCTTTATTCAAATCCTCAGAAGCTGAAGAATCTTTATAATTTGCACCAAATTTTCTTCTTTTAAAAGTTTTGTTGCAAAACCGAGGCATATTAAGGCTACAGTGGACAGTAAAAAAAATTTTTAATTTTTTACAAACATGCCCCAAATTTTTACTGGCTGTATGTAACTTAGAACTAAAACCATATAAAAAATTTGGTGAGAAAAAAATGATTAGTTTTTAAGAAATTTAAAAAAAATTGTAACGAAAATTTCAAAACGTTCCATGCGTTTTGATTTTTTTTTAAATTTCATGTTTTCACCTGATTTAACTTCTTTAAGCAATTCTTTACAAATGTATGCATACAATGTAATGTTTTATATGATAATTTACAAAATATGGGTAAACGCAAATTTTTATATAAAAATTTCAAGAATTTTAATGATTTCCTACATAAAAAACTTTAATTTCTTCTTTCACCCTATCACTATTACTACAATGCATCCAAGAATTTATAAGTATACATTAGATGAATACTTTTGGAAAGTTTTGTTATAATTCGAGAAATTAAAATTGCAACGCATGGAACATTTTGAGTTTTGGTTTCGAGGCAAATTTTTGATTCTGAGAAAAACAGTTTTTTTATTTTAAAGGAAATTAACTTATTTTTTTTTAAAAAAATTAAAGATATAAATATGAATTTGAAAAACACTAATATCATACAAATATAAGATAGATGCAGAATATATATACATAAGGTTCTGCAATATTTATTGTAACAGTCACATTGACACGTGGTATATACAGTGATAAAAATTGAAGTAAGCTAGAACCTTCTTATAATATCTGAAGTAAATTAGCAGAATGTATTTCATTGTTTTATCTCAACCAGATAGTATATTATATATTTCATTAATCATGATGAGTAAAAATAAAGTATTTCAAAGAGATTAAATTACAAAAATTCAATGCTTTCGAGGAAGGTTTCATTTTTTAGAACAACAGCTATTATTATTCTAAAGGAAAAAACTTAGTTTTTTTAAAAACAATTAAAGACATTCATATAAATTTGAAAAACATTAATATCATAAAGATAAGATAAACATAGAATATATGTATAAGATTCTGCAATATTTATTGTAACAGTCACATTGACATGTAATATATATGATAAAAATTGAAGTAAGCAAGAACATTCCAATAAAATCTAAAGTAAATTAACAGAATGTATTTCATTATTATTTCATCAACCAGATAATATATTATATATTTCATTAATCACAATGAGCAAAAATAAAGTATTTCAATACAATTAAATTACAAAAATTCAAAAAAATAACAAATCTAATTACACATAACAAGAAAACTGTTTGCTAAGTCTGATAAAAAAATTTAAAAAGCACCGGCACTATAGGCTGCATTTGTATTCGTGGCATTTCTTTTCCTTTTTTGTTTTCTAGAAATATTCTGAGAAATGCGTCGTTTATCTTGTCTTTCTGCAATAGTCAAAGAAAAACTGTCATTTAGACATGAGTCCTTTTCGCTTCAAGAGATTTTACATAGCCCAAATTGTGCTTTTCAATGGCATCCGTTACTGCTATTTCCAGCCTCCTTTTGGAGACGAATACCTCTTTTGGGCATTTTCGCCAAATGCAGCTATGCAAACTTTCATTCGAATTTTGCGTCTTGCCTGCTACGCATCTTTCAAGAATGGTGTCTGAAGCTAAACGTTGATAAACAGGCATAATTTTCTCCACTACTTGTGGCGACAAGTAAGTTCTCATGGAACTGTGTGACCCTGGGGTTTCACCTTTGGCTATAGCTCTTTTATAGAAACACCATGATGATTCCCCTTCAGGACACTTACCATGCATAGGCTTTTTGTCAGTTGACGAGCAATGCATTAGGCTGGCATATATAGCAGTTTTCATTTTATCGGTATCAGGGACATTATCTTTTATTGCTTTTATATAGTAATTTTGCAACTTTGTGATGTTTTTATCTGTAAGGCTTCCCTGCTTACGCCCACCAAGAGTCACTTTTTTCACCTTCCATTCTTTCACTTTGTTACGTAACGATGTGCCTAACCTCTTTGCAATATGATTCAGGCACTCTTCCTTTTCAATTTTTATATCAGAACCATATATTTTATTGTCCGACAAAAATTGAAAAGTTTTGAGTCACCATCACTCAGCATGGAAACGAAATCTCATTTGGCAATCACTAATTGATCGCCTCCACATAATTAGTGCAGCGTGCATCTCCATGGCTCCAGAAGTTCCATCGAAATTTTTGTCACACTCATCCGCATGTCCTTTTTTTGCCATATGTGGAACTCGCACTATCGACTCCCATATCTCGACCAGCAACTACACAATTATGACAGTATTTCGACAATACTTCAAAGTCAGGACAAGTCCACTAAGGATATCGATGATTATTCCTAATCCTAGGTTAGATGTATGTCCTCGCTTTTGCCAAGTACCGTCATATGATACACTCACATCAATTATTTCCTGATTTTTAGAGAAGCATCAACTTTTACGTGAGCTTTCTAGCAGCTTGACGTGACATTTCGAGCATTTTTTCTTCACCTCTTTGTTTTTCACGGATAAGTTGTGCATGCATTTGGCAAATGTTTTTCGGTCCATTGTTGGCATGTTGAGCACAGATGAAAACGTTTCCAAAGCAACATGCCCTCTGCCTATGGATAGGAAGGCACTCACCAGTTTGCTGTTTATATCATGTGAATTTTTGGCCTCTTCTTGAAACTTGAAAAACACTTTCATAGCTTTCATGACATGATTCGCATAAAAGTTCCATCTTTGTAGAATACCCCATGGAATGGTGTTGTTTTTATAACAAGGGTACAGTTTGTACAATATTTACAAGGAACTTTCTGCAATAATTCAGAAAACACAGCCTTGTGGGTGAAAATATAGCTTGCCTCAGGTTGGGAAGATGTACTCAGTTCAGACAATGTATCTCTCTGCAATACCATACTATTACTGTTTTTTTCATCAACAGTTTTAGAAGATTTCTGCCATCGCTTCTTGCTATTTTCAGCCAACATCTTTCTCCTTTTGGTAGGACGACCTTTAGGTTTTCTATATCTCGATGATATAAGATCCATTATAAAAATTTTAAATAACAAAAGCAATTTAAAATGAACTTTAGTTCTGAAAAGAACTTTTGTTTTGGTAAAATCAATATAAAGTTTGAATAAAATTGAACGAAAATGCAAACGCAAAAGTTCGAACGAATTGTAAACAAAATAATGCCGATTTAGGTCTCAGATACAGTTAAAACAAATTGTTGCCATCCAGACCTTGATAAATTAACATTTAAAAATAAAAATTAGAGAGGCTATGTCTACAGTAAATAAAATTCGTACTGTCAAAGTACATGACAGCTTTGTCAGCATGACATCAGAATGTAAACAAAGGGGCGTGGTCATGAATGACTGAATCGGAACTACCCCATAACTCAGTAAAAAATGCATGAAACCAAAAAATTTTTTTTGCGTTTGATAGAGAAGCTAATATAATATTAAAATAAGCCAAAAAATTTTTCGATGTTTTAGTCAATTTTCCACATTTTAACTGTCCACTGTAGCCTTAATCAGATATTTTGAATTTTTATCTGATGAAAACTGAAAAGAAATTTGTTATATTCAACGAAAAAAAGCAGCACGTGAGTTACCCAGAAGTAAACAAACAGCTACAATTATTCACTTCACTTCTTTCCTAGTTGATTTGCCGATCAAAATAAATACTTTTAATCAATTTAAGTTATTTGACGAGGCTGAAAAGTAGCATGTGTCTTTTGTTTTGATTTGAAAGGGGCGTGGCAATCAGCTGTTTTGGGATTTGACAGACGTAAACAACTTTTTAAAAAAATATTAAAAATACGTCTAATTCAGCTAGAACAAAAATATAAACTGTATCAGAAAGAGAAACGGTTGAATTTTATTTTTCAATCGAAATTGAAAAATCGATTTTGGCATCGATTTTCGTGAAGTGACCAAATTAATGAACTTTAAGGACATCTTCTAATTCAAAGCATACAAGTAATTTTAAGCATACATTATTTTATAACAAGACTTTTTAAACTTACATCACCACATGCGTACTTAAATTTAATTACGCATAAAACATGTTAATTTTGTTTGAGTTTTTTTATTTGAGAAAGTACTTTGTTTCATAATACGTTTCCTATCTTTGCAATACACCAAAAATCCCTTTAGGCGCAATTTTCCGTGTCTTTTCTTAAATGTTTCTAGTCATCCGTTGCTACGTAGAAATTGGTCTTGTCCCAATACCTTAACAAATGGAAAAGCGTTCTCTATTACGAAAGGTTCAGAGATCGGAACGTTTTATCTTGCATTGTATGTATCTACTTCATAACTGCCTCGTCGAAATCTTCATGGACACATGTTCTTCTACGTTTTGAACAAGAATTCAATGAATCATAATTTCGAAGCTTATCTCGATTTCTTATAATAGTTGATAAGCTGTTCGGAGGAAAACCAAATTTTAAAGCCATGTCCTCTTTTTGACGCCTTTATCTACTTCCTGAAAATTAAAAAAAAATTTCATGCTCAAGCACTTACGAGCTATCAGAAACGAAGTTACCAGTACGACTGATCAACACTACAAATGAACGGAAATTAGTTCAAGGACACGGAGACACGATACAATTCCACTGAGGTTGAACGAGGATATCGAAGATGTTTCTAGTGAAAAGTAGTACTTCTTGGATGAAACTCCTAGAAATATATTGCTCTCGGCGCGCTAAATACAAAAAAGGCAGTTCAAGATTTATGAGAACCATAAAATGTGTTAAGAGAGAATAACTTAAAATGTCCGGAACTACTTTAAAATAAGGAGAAAAAAAATCCAATCACAAGAAAAAAAAGTTTGTTCTATAGAAAATGCATTTCACTATAGGGAGGTTATTTTATGAAGAAAATCCTGAAATGCGCTTGTTTCCAGGAAAACGCTATGTAGAAAAATTCGCAATATAGAGGTTCGTTATATGGAGGTTCGACTGTATATATATTTTTTGATACACAGTAGAAACTTTTTCCCTGTCTCATTACTTAGAACCATAAATCTCTCCTTCTCCTGAACCCTTTAACCGCTTCCCTTACACATTTTTTTGAAAAAATTGCAAAAAAATCATCACAAAAAATCTATTATTTTAAGGCCATAAAACTTTTATATTTTAACGAAATCAATTAAGAAAAAATATTTTTAAAGTTTTTAATTATTTTTTAAAAAGTTTTCTGCACTTTTATAATTTTAATACAAATTTAGACATAAAATTACATACTAAAAATATGTATAGTCCTTAACAAAAAATTGCTAGTCCATATAAATTTTCCATCTATAATTTTTAAGAAAGAATATTTATGTGCATTATTTACACACACACAGGGTCGCATTTACGCAGGGAGGTAAAATTTTAGAGTGCGAAGAAGTATTGTTAAATACAAAAATTTCTCACTGTAATTTTGAAAGTAAATAAATATTTTACTAAGATATATGCAATATAAACAAACAGTGCTTCAAAATGTCAGCTCTGCTTCTATTCCTAAATTCTAATCCCAAAATTCGCTAAGCTTTTTCGAAGTATTGGATTCATTAACAATAACACTCATTGTTAAAAGCTCCTCCCGATCTGACCCGAATAATGTGCTACAAGATTTTTGTTTAGACGCGTAACTCTACCCGTAACTACTTGATAATAATAGTCCGCGCCAATAAGAATTGATATTTCTTTATCGTTCAATTCATAAGAATCAGCTAATTGTACATTTTTTAAATATCTACATTTTTTTATCAGGGGTTGGTAAATGTGTAATCGAAATATGTTCTGTCTCGACCGCTTCTATTGCAATGAACAAATTTGGATCATCCCTTTTTTTTCAATTGTATTTTAATTATATTTAAGGTTTTTATTTCAGTTTCTTTAGCACCAAATGTGCAAATGGAAAGGTTTTCTTTTCTAAGAATTGGAAAGTTAAATTCCTCAGAAGTACTCTTTAAAACAAAACTTCTTTGTGAACCATTATCTAAGAATAAGAATAATCTGACAACTTCTTGTTCATTTCTGTCATCTATTAACTCAGCACATATTTGTAATAATACACTATTTACTTCTGTTTTAAATACTGCTGAAACTATATTATTTGTGTCACTTTTTGAAGAGAAATCGTCACTATGCCGATTTCGAAAACGTGAAATGGTGGGGGCCATTACAAATAGGACATGACTCTCTTTTCGCACATTCCAATGCTCTATGACCGGGCATGAGGCTCAAATAACACACATCCCCTTTTTTTCTTAAAATTTCTCCTTTTCGTTAGCGCATAAGAAATGGCAGGCCTCGAGTTCATGATCTTTGTTGCAGTATAAACATTTGCGGCTTCTGTGTGATTCACGGTGAAGGAAAAGAAGTTGGTTCGGGGTGTTCTGTCATCGGATTTCTTTTACGATGTCCGGGGGAAAAGGAGCTTTTATTTTTCTCTTTTGTGGTGGAGGGGAATAATGACATGGTTTATGATGGTTTATTTGAGAGGCTTGTTCCAGAACGTCCAATTTCCAAGTTCATTTACCGCAAAAGAGCGCTTTGGTTAAACCCTTAGTCCAGGGGTGTACAACCCAAATGAAATTGCAGGCCACTTCGGAAAAATATTATAATCTCACGGGCCACACATAAAAATATGTACCTTTATATCAAATTTGGAAACAAAAAAACATTTATTAAAGGGAAAATTTAAAACTTTTCTTTTTAGTGTACAGGATTTAAAACCTGATAATTAAATTACGGATTCTATTATAAATCATGATTTGACATATCTGAACAAGAATTATTTACTACACAAGCTTGGGAAGAAGTAGAAAAAATAATTACATTTAAACAAAACTTTTGGTGTTGCAATCATTGTGAAAGTACAACTTTAAAAAATATGGTTCAGTGTGATGATTGCGGTTACTGGTACCATTGGAAATGCGTCAATATTAAGAATGGGTCAAAAATTAAAAATTGGCTTTGTCCAGATTGTTCTATAAAGTAAAAGATTGCGATGAAGAGAGTTATGGTGCCTGGCGATACCTGTATACAAAAAACGCATCGAGATTCCTATCTAATGGTGATGTAAAAACTGGATCAATATCATAAATATTTCTAATGTGCATTGCTTATTTCTCACATTTAATTAATTATTTTAAGAGAGAGCTGCCAAGAGCTGGGAGGCCCCTGATCACCCCTAAGATGTTCTCCCTCAAAATTGGGGTGGAATCCAGCCAAAACGTACTGTTACCTGAATGGTACTCAAAGCTACGGCTAACGACAAGCGTACTTGTAGCCCTTTGCAGCGATGAATTTCTTGGTCCTCGATCTGACATCGTCTGATAGGTGGCATTAGCAACAACAGAGAGAGAGAGAGCAGCAGCATTATTTCATAATAACTTATTGTTTAGTGAACTAACTCATCACACACAATAAAAAATTGCACATTTCTTACATATTAATTAAAAGAAAAATGTTTTCCAGTGAGGATATGTGTTCAAAAGTTATACTTTGGATGATTTTTAAGATATTTAATTCCTTCTTAGGTCAACAAAGAAATTTTTTTTTATTTTAGTTACTTTTTATTAAATAGTTACAATTAATATAAATTTGTATAAACATATGACAGACTTATAATATTAAGTGCCAAAATAGAAAGCGATTTTCCTTGCAATTTTTCCTTTTCCTTTTTATGTATGGTGTTAGAATATTTTTTTGTTTGTTGCTATTTATTCATTTATTGAATTAAATTATTCCTATAAAATAGTATTGTAAAAAAGAAATCACATTCTCAGAATTTAGGCCATCCCAGGAGGAATTCGAACCTATGACCTTTGGATTAAAAGTCCAACGCGCTATTCATTGCTCAACAGGGGCAATATGAACGATTTTCCTTTCTATATATGCTGTTGGACTATTATTTTTGTTACTTTTTATTCATTTTTTAAATTCAATGAATGAATTAATATTTGAAAAAAAAACAATAGTATTAACATCAAGTGTCATCCACTGCTAGTTTATAAAAGATGTATTTGAACTTCAATGGATGAATAGAAAGTATTTTATTAACGATTGAAAAAGAGTGAACTAGTAGTAGGAATTAAATAAGAAATAAACAACATAAAATATAAGCATTCCTTTAATATAGTTAAATAAAAAAATTAAGATTTTAATGAGAATTTTGCCCTTGTAAAGTTATACTTAATGACGCAATATCAGGGGTATAGTTTGCGATTTTCAATTTAACACATGATTCTAATGTTGAATTGTTACGTGGGGGATACAGATTTTATATCAGAAAATTTTTTTTACCGAATTACGCCAATTTTTTTAGAATTTAAATGGATAGGCTGGTTAAAGAAATGTGTAGAACAAAATACTCAAAGACTATTACATTTTTGAAAAACTTTTTTTCTTAATAAATGAATAATTTTGTATTTGTGTCAGAAAATATTAAAAAAAAAAAAAAAGATTTATCGTATAATTATGAAAAAGTTTAAAAATTTATTACTGAATCTAATTGTAAAGATGGAACTATATTGAAAATTCGGTAGAGAGTTTTCTCAACCAGTAGAGAAACTAAATGTGATTATAGTTGGAAAAAGATTCCAAAAATAAAAGAATATTCGATATTTATCATCTAGTTATTAGCCGTCATGCAGAAGTATTGATACACGTTAAATCCATTGAGGCTCAAACGTCTTCTCATTGGTGTGGTGTGGAAGTTAAGACAGGGGTACCAGCTCAGGTGTCGTCCTCGTCACTTGATCATGGCTCAAAATTACGAGATCCGTCGCCAAAAGTCCTCGTGTAGCTGAACAGAGCGACATTGTCACTCTTTCTCTCCAGTTATTGAGATTTTCATCGATTTGCAACTCTATAAACGATTTTAGAATATATCTATGTATAAAGCTAATAATTTATTATACAATAATGGTATCTGTTTGCATTATAATCATTTGCTCATACTAAAGGGGAAAAAATGTTTATTCCTTAATATGTGTTCTTTGTACATTAAATTCTGTACTTTCAACTGCTTTTTCTAATTTGATCATTTATATTTTGTAATCAAATATTATTCCTTAACTCAGTAGCGCAACAGCCCATGAGAGCCAAGACCTGCTGTGCCCATCTCAGCATACGTGACCTTAGGCGCTGAGTTGCGTGAGCAGATGCTTCGGTCATGTGGTCAATATGACGCGAAACTCCCAGTGTTTAGTTCCCAAGCAAGCATGGCACTTATTTATCGACCCACAGAAAGGATGAAAGGCTGAGTCAACCATGCCCAGCCCGGGTTTGAAACTCGCACCTGTGGTGTGGAAGCGTGATGCACTACTACTCAGGTTCAGTATTGTTCCTAAAATAATATATTTTCTGTGTGTATGTGTGATCAGCTTATTCTTTTTATCAATATTTAACATGTTTAAAATGTTTTACTTTGAGTGAGATTCAACGAGTTTGAAAACTAACATTTTATTCAAAATCTGTATGCCATCTATAAAATTTATAAAGTTTTGACTACATTTTATAGCATCAAAATCAATGTTAATACTTATATAAAAAATTTCTCTTAACATTACCTTTTTCTATTACAAAGTGGTAAATGTTTACACAGTCTTTAAAATCTTAAGAATAAGTAAAATGTTTATTATCAGTTATAATTTCTTTTTATTTTTGTCATATAAAGAAATTTTCGCATTGTAGAGTTTATCAACTCCTCATAAGTTTTTCATTACGATCTGTGCGTGCGCAGGATCTAGAGCAATTGCGGGCAGTGCTTACTCGCGCAAGCACCTTGGATGCAATCTGCGCATGCGTTAGATTTTCTACAAAAGCGACCCCATGCTTTCGTTCCCTCTCTTTTTCGAACTCCGACTTCCTTGGCAGCGCACGTATCCCTCCAAGAGCAGATGATAGAACTAGAAGAATAAACTGAGTTTTACATCTAAATGCATCACCTCGTATAATAAATCTCCTGTTTCCTACATTGGTGACCCGAACAATTCACGAAAATCAACCTTTATTTGACTGAAGAAATGGCTGAAATCACTGCAGTTAAAATTCCTCCTTTTAATTTCAATGACCCTCAACTCTGGTTCTCCACGTGCGAACGAACTTTTGCCCTCGGAGTACCGAAGGCGATTACGGACACTTTCACAAAATTTAATTATATTGTATCAAACCTGCCACCGGAAGTCGCCGCAATTGTAAGGGATTTAATAATAACTCCTGATGAAACGGATCCCTACGGCGCCATTAAAGCTCAACTGATCCAGCGAACCGGCGAGTCGTCCCAACAAGAAATTCGGAAGCTGTTAACTGGCGAAGAGCTAGGAGACAGGAAGCCTTCAGAACTCCTCAGGACAATGAATAGGCGTGCAGCTTCGCACAACGTTCCGAAGGAGCTTATGTTGGAACTTTTTCTTCAGCCGCTACCGACCGCAGTGCAAACTATCTTGGCATCCATCACGCCAATAACCGTCGAGAAAGCCGCAGAAGTCGCCGACAGAATCCTCGAAGTGAGCACTCCCACCGTTTCACTTTCGACGAACGCCATCGCTTCATCCAGCGAAAATCGTATCCTCCAAGAAATCGAGAGACCGCATAAAAGGATAGACGATCTTACAATGAAAGAAAGAAGAGGAACTCCAGAACGAAGAAATAGTTCTCGCCCACGAAATCGTTCCTGAAATCGATCATTTTCACGTTCCAGGGAATCTTATTGTTGGTATCACAAAAAGTTTCCAGAACGAGCTAAGAAATGCATTCCACCCTGCAGCTATAAAGAAAAAAAGGAATCTAGCGAGGAGTAAATGCGACTACCTTCTCGCAGCCACATATTTCACGTCGCCTTTTCATTAAAGACAAATCATCCAACACCGCTTTCCTCATCGATACCGGATCTGACGTCAGTGTTCTCCCAGCTTCACTTTCGAGAAAAGGAAAGGCAACAGTATTCAGCAACTGTCAGCCGCTAATACATCTCCTATCAACGTTTACGGTATAATAGACTTTTAACCATCGATTTAAATCTGCGAAGGGTATTTAGATGGCCTTTCTTAATAGCTTCTGTTTCTGTACCAATCATTGGAGCTGATTTTTTGTACAATTTTAATATTTCACCTGACCTTCGCAATAGAAAATTAATCGATAATGCAACTAAAATTAGTACAAATTGTAAACTCGTTTCTCCTGAAGTGCATTCCATTAAACTCGTTTCTGGTGAAAGCATTTTTCATGGTGTTTTGAAGGAATTCCCAGAAATTGTCAAGCCACCTTGATTCTCACAAGAGGTTAAGCATAATATTAAGCATTTTATCGAGACATCTGGTCCACCTGTTTTTGCTAAGTCAAGACGTTTAGCTCCCGATCGTTTAAAAATTGCCAAATCTGAATTCCAGCACATGTTGAATTTAGGTCATGTTAGACCATCTAAAAGTAATTACGCATCACCTCTTCACATAGTACCTAAAAAAAGATTCTAATGATTGGAGACCAGTTGGTGACTATCGTGCATTAAACGCCCAAACTAAAAAAGATAAATATTCTATTCCAAACATTTTAGATTTCACTTCAGAGCTGCATGGCAAAAATATTTTTTTCACACATAGATTTAGTTAAAGCCTATCATCAAATTTCTATAAATGAAGAGGATATACATAAAACTGCAATAATAACCCCATTCGGATTGTATGAGAGTACTCGAATGCAATTCGGCCTTTGTAATGCTGCCTCTACTTTTCAACGCTTTGTTGATGATGTTTTAAGGGGATTAAATTTTGTTTATGCTTTTATTGATGACATTTTAGTTGCATCATTATCTGAAGCCGAGCATATCCAACATCTTCGGTTGCTTTTTCAACGGTTGGATCAATATGGACTCTCTATAAACCCTTCTAAATGTACTTTTGGAGTACCCACCTTAAATTTCCTTGGTTTTCAAGTTTGCAGTTCTGGAATTAAGCCTTTAGAGGATAGAGTAGAAGCAATCTTAAAATTTCCTAAACCAACCACCATCACTCAATTGCGTTGTTTTCTTGGAATGCTGAATTACTACAGACGTTTCATTAGACAGGCTGCCCATATCCTTGCACCTTTAGTAAAATTTTTATAAGGCATCAGAAATAAAAAACGTCCAAAGCGAAAGGTCAAAATCAAGCCTGAAGAAGCGCTAGAATGGACGGACGAAGCTACTACAGCTTTTGAACTGGTGAAGCAAGCCCTAGCACATGCTACTCTGTTACATCACCCCATGCCAAATGCACCTCTTAGCATTTGGGTTGATGCTTCAGATTTTGCTGTCCATGGTGCATTAGCACAATTTCATGACAATGTCTGGCAACCACTTGCTTTCTTATCCATTAAATTGTCTGCATCCCAAAAGAACTGGTCAACTTACGACCAAGAACTCCTGGCCATATACACAATGGTCAAAAGGTTTCGGCACATGTTGGAAGGAAGAGAGTTTGTGATTTACACTGATCAGAAACCTCTCATTTATGCCTTTCAACAGAAAGCTGACAAATGTAGTCCACGTCAACTTAGACACCTGGATTTTATCTCCCAGTTCTCTACGAACATACAACATGTTCCTGGAACTCAGAATTTGGTAGCAGATGAATTATCTCGTATCGAAATTGATTCCATTTCCCAAGCAAGCTGTCTCGATTACAAGGACATTGCTACAGCCCAATTGGTAGATGAGGAACTTAAACAACTCCTGGAATCCAACTCAACATCTTTAACACTTAAGCAACAATATTTTCCTTTGGAAGATATTACTCTTACTTGTGATGTTTCCACCAATGTATCTCGACCTTTCATTCCCAAGGATTATCGCAAAATTGTTTTCCAACATCTCCATGGTCTTTCACATCCTGGAATTGCTGCCTCTACCAAATTAGCAACTCAACGTTTTGTATGGCCAAATATTATGCGTGGTATTAAAACATGGGTTAACTCTTGTCATCCTTGCCAAAGATCCAAGATCTATAGGCACACTAAAGCACCAATCGGTACATTTGCTTTACCTGATGCCAGATTTTCCCAAATTCACGTTGATTTCATTGGTCTCTTTCCACCTTCCAATGGTCAAAGTTACTGCCTGACAGTAGTTGACCGCTTTACGAGATGGATGGAAGTAATCCAAACTGCTGATATAACTGCGGAAACAGTATGTCGAGCTTTGTTATCTGTTTGGATATCACGTTTTGGTTGTCCGGCTATTATAACAACAGACCAAGGTACAAACTTTGAATCAAGCCTTTTCAGAGAGCTGAGTAATCTTCTCGGCACAAACAGAATACGATGCTGTGCCTATCATCCAAAAGCCAAAGGTCTTGTTGAAAGACTGCATCGCCATCTCAAAAGTGCCATCAAAGCACATGAGAATTCAAAGTGGAGCGAAATCATTCCAATTGTACTTCTCGGCATGCGTTCTGCTGTAAAAAAAGATATCAATACTACTTGTGCTGAACTTATCTATGGAACTACTCTCAGATTGCCATCTGATCTTTTCTCCACAGACAAGATTACTACTACCTGCAACCAAACTTATGTATCATTTTTACGTGAGAAAATGAAAGCATTACAACCGATACCTACATCTGCTCATTCAAATAGCTCTATGTTTGTGCCAACTAAATTAAAGAGCTGTTCACATGTTTTCTTGAGAATTGATAATGTCCAGCCACCACTCTCGCAAAATTATACAGGACCTCATAAAGTAATCCGTCGAACAGACAAAGTGTTCACCATCCTCATAAATGGAAAAAGGAAGACAGTTTCCATTGATCGTGTAAAACCAACTTATGTCTGTGATGACACCGATGATATTCCTCTTACTGGAATATCAAAACAACAAACAGATGAAACTGATCAACATTCAAAAGACAAAACTATGTCTCACATAAATAAAGCTGAACCTCAACCAAATGAGAAAACTGTAAACAAAACTAGAAGTGGAAGACATGTCAGATTTCCCAAAGATCTGGAACAATATATAACATAATATGTATTTTTTATTTACATTTACAGTAAATTGCCTTTTGTATAAATTTCAAACACTTAAGATAATTTTATTTCAGATATTAATTGGTGAATTGTGTATTTTCAAGCATTTTAATATATATATATATATATATATATATATATATATATATATATATTCAATTGTTTATTTCTGTGTTTACAAATCTAAAACTATATAAGTTCAGACTACTACAATTAATATATATAGCACATATGAATTAATATTACAAATAGCTTTTGATAAATGGTATATCAATAATAATATTTGTCTAATTATTTTCTTTCTTCCAAACTTTAAAAAGAAAATGTACATTATGTGTCAAATCTTGTGTTAAACAAAAGAAAATTCAACATTGTATATATTAGATAGATTTATTTTTCATTGTGATTGATAGTGGAAAATTTTATATTCTAAACTAGTGTTATATACGTATATATATATATATATATATACACTGCTGGACAATTGCTAAGGACGGATCACAAATTGCTATGTAGCATAACATTAAGCGACACATGAGGCCTAGTAGGATAAAATATAGTTGCCACACTGTTCAGACATTAGAATAAAGAATATTTATTGTTCTGGAAAGTACAAAAGCTGTGAAACATCTGAAAGAAACAAAAATGTTCATTTGATCTGCGTACGGAGAAATGGAACAATGCATCTAAAAGTCAGCAGGCACCTTAAAGAAAGGTATCAGTACGGGATATGTCCACCGTGGAGTGTGATGCAACATTCCACACGTCGTACCATACTTTGCACAACATTATCCAGCAGCTGTTGAGGCAATTTATCCCATTCCTCTGTGAGTGCACGGATGAGGGTGTTCTTGTTTATCGGAGGATAGTTTCGACCAGCAACTTGCCTCCCCAAAGCATCCCACACATTTTCAATGGGGTTTAGATCTGGAGAACGCGCTGGCCATACGAGACGTTGAATACCCTCGCTGTCTAGACAATCCTGAACAGCGAGTGTTCGATGACATGTTGCGTTATCGTCTATAAAAACAAATTTATCACCGACAGCACCACGGAAAAGACGAACATGAGGAAGTAGAACTTCATCAATGTATCTTTGGCCCGTCATAGTCCCATTCGCTACCACATGTAGGCGCGTGCGGCCATTGATCATGATGCCGGCCCGCACCATGATACTGCATGTCGGATATCGGTCCTTTTCCTGGATATTTTCTGGACGATAAGCAGTACCACTCTCGCGCCAGATCAGTTGTCGTCTACAATCCGATGACAGACTGGACCTACTCTCATCTGAGAATAGTACGCATGCCCAGTCCTGTTCAATCCAATTGTGATGCTCACGACATCATTGCAAACGGGCAGTATGGTGCTGTCTGGTCAATGGGACACACACAACAGGTCTGCGTGCGTATAGTCCTGCTCCCCTCAAACGTCTGGCAACAGTGTTTCGGGAGATCTGCTTTCCTGAGGCAGCAAGAAACTGATTTGCCACCTGCTGAGCTGTGGTGCGCCTGTTCCTTTTTGCTGATAGGACGATATATCTGTCTTCTGCAGGCGTCGTACTTCTAACACGACCTCCCCCGTGCCGTCTACTACACATTCCAGTAGTTTTAAATGACTTCCACAGCCGTGAAACAATGCTGTGAGTGATGTCGAACTCCCTGGCAACATCTGTTATTTTTCGGTCTTCTTCGATCTTTCCAATAATTCGGCCACGCATAAAATCATCTATGTGATGTCGGGAAGACATGCCAAAAATTTTAAGTTCGTCTATTAAATCTCTCCTGTAAAACTTTGACTTGAAACAACAACTGTCCACACGCGTCAAAACCTTTAAAGCTCTTATGAACGCTATCACGTGATGAACAGACGTGGAAAAAAAATTGCATACTCATACTTCTTCTTACTAATATCCCGCACTTATTCTAATTTTCCACATTTTGCTTCCTTTCATTTTTTGGTTGCTATGGATGATAGTGTTATCCGTCCTTAGCAATTGTCCAGCAGTGTATATATATATATATATATATATATATATATATATATATATATATATACAAAATTTTACTTATTAATTACTTTATTACTGATACTACTAATACTTACTGCTAGTAATTCTTTATTAAAAATGCTATGCCTTGTATGTAAGTGTGCCTCTTGAAAATCCAAGTTATTTTCAACTTCTTTAAAATACTTGTCAGAAATATTGTGTACATTTTGTGTATTTCAGTGTTGTCAACAATATAGAAATTGCCTGTGTTCAGCCAGTATTTGTAAATATCCATTAATTCATATGTCTTCTATGAGTCTATTACTAGTGATTGTGTGAGTACATTTTGATTTCTTATATTTTAAATAATAGACTGTCAAGTTATTAATTCTGGTCTTAGTAAGAATCCCAATTGTTTGTTTACATTAGTATTAACTTTTGATCCTTAACTTTCGCAACCCCAAGAATTTATCTTGCTACTCAAATAATGTAATATTTCAATTGTTATTGTAAAGTTGAATTAGCGAGTACATTTTACATTTAATATGCATAGTTAAATAATTCTACATGTGAATAATCTGCAATATATACCTTGATTTCATATGTATATTACTATTGAAACCTATAATGCTACTGTCATTTCATATAAAATACAATTTCTAAATGTACATATTTTAAAAATCTTATTAAGTAATTTGCGCAAATCATTGTTTTTTTTATTGTATTGTGTAGACTATGATATTTTCATTCATATTTATTTTAACATTATGTAAATTTTCAACCCTTACAAATTGTATTATCCACATTTCCCATGTATATAATGTTTGTATATTGTTTTATGTACCATTTGTTGTATTTCAGTAATTGTATTCTGTATGTATTTATCGTTCGCATACTCTCTGGGGGATACTCTGTAGAGTTTATCAACTCCTCATAAGTTTTTCATTACGATCTGTGCGTGAGCAGGATCTAGAGCAATTGCGGGCAGTGCTTACTCGCGCAAGCACCTTGGATGCAATCTGCGCATGCGTTAGATTTTCTACAAAAGCGACCCCGTGCTTTCGTTCCCTCTCTTCACAATTCAAAAATTTTTGACTTAGACTATGATACTTAACCGAAAACGTTGAAGGGATATGAGGGCAAAGGGGTGACCCAATGCTACTCATGCAATAAATTCAACCACACGGCAGACCTCTGCCACTTAAAACCTAGATGCCATAAGTGCGGACTTAGTCACCAGACTAAGGACTGCGAAATTAAAAAAGTTGAACAAATGTACTTTATCAACTGTCAAACAGTTGGTCACATGGCCACCTACGCTAAATGCCCACTTTACCCAAAGCCCAAAAAAGGAGCCCCCACCAAAAACAACAATAGCTACACTAATGTCATCAATAGTATAGTACGCCCAAATCTTTCTTATGCAAACGCAACTAAAGCTACAGTTAACTCAAATAGAAGTCAACAGATGGCGACACGCGCCGGTGGAAGTTTTTCTGTTTCTCCCCAAGTTCAAACCAATCAAACTAATGCTCCAACCCCCCAAATCATCCCAATTCAAGCTAATAATGAAAACCCTAATGTTAACCTAATCTCCCAAACGCTACAAAACGTTATTCAAGCTCTCACGACCCTTACTGTACAAATCAGTAACATGAACTTTGCTCCCCCCTCCGTGCACAATAAACCTAATAAAAACCAAAGCAATGATGCCAAAAAACAAGAAATGTATGCCTTAGTCGACGCAATCTTCAAACACCATGATGATTAGTCACCCGATGATTGGTTTGAACATAATTTCATGGAATGCAAACGGCTTGTTAAATAGAATTAGTGAATTTAAAATCTTCGTAAAGAAGTACAGCCCCGATATCATCTTAATTCAGGAAACACATCTGAGACCAAATCACAACATTAATATGAACAACTACAAATGCTACAGAAATGATCGACAGACGGCTGGGCCGGCTTCAGGCGGAACCCTAATCTTGATCAAAAAATCAACTCCCCACTATAATACCCCTACTCTTCAGCTCTTCTACGTTGAAGCGACTATTGTCACTATCAACCCCCCTAATTTAGACCCTCTCAGTATTACCTCTATTTATGTCCCTCCCTTCTCCGATAAACTTCTCTTTACTCTCGACCTAGAAACCATAATGCAAGTCAACAGTCACTGTGTGATTTTTGGTGATTTTAACGCTACACACAATAATTGGAATTGCTCCCGTAATTCTACCAGAGGAACTCAGCTTAAAGACTTTTGCGATCAAGTAAATATTGAAATCATCTATCCCGATTCCCCCACTAGATACGGATATAATACTAGTAACACTCTAGACATCGCTCTATTAAATGACTTTAACTTTCCGTACAATATCTCTTCTCTCACTGAGCTCTCCTCTGATCATAATCCTGCGCTCCTAAATTTTTCTTTTTCTCTTCCGATACATCAGGAAAATCCTAGAGCAATTACCACCTGTTGGCGCCTCTTTAGAAAATGTTTAAATAATAATGTTATTATTTCCCTTAATTAACCGGAATTCTCATATGAGCTTAGAAAACAAGGTACTTCTCTACACCGCCGTTCTGCGGCCCATTTTGACTTATGCATCTCCTGTGAAGGGTTATGCAGCTAAATCTAATATAAAAATCCTAGAGGTTTCCCAAAATTCACTCATCAGAAGAATCACAAACCCTGGCTGGCGTCTCAGAAACACTCGAATCTATAAAGAACTTGAACTTCCCCCTTCAAAATTTTCATTCAAAATCTAGCTAAAAAATTTTTTAACGATATCCAGTTCACTAATAACTTAAACCTCATCGATATTCAAAATTACCCACTGAATGATTATACGAAAAGACCCAGGAGAATCCTCCTGGATTCCTATAATCCCCCTTAACGCTACGCGTCCGTCATTCACCAGAGGTGTGAATGACACATTTGCTAAATTCTTCTCTTTGAGAAAAATTTTTGGAAACCTCTATTTTTTACAGATTTAACTATTGACCAATCTCGCTCTACACCTTTTGGAGTGGAGCAGGGCGGCTAATAGCTCTTTTTCCTCTGATCACGCTTTGCCGTCCAGAGTTGACCCTCCATTTAAAAAAAATTAAATTTTAATTTCATGCTGCACCCACCAGATATTCCCCCTTTTATCAACCTCAGTTCTATCTCCCAAACTTTAGGGCAGCCAATTGAGAGCTTACTCATTTACTCCCACCGACCAATAGCAGTGCATTATATCTACTTGTCAGCTCCGAACAATCTATCAGTTCCCGCCGAAACCAGATGGAGTCTCCGCCCATGACGATGACGTCACTCTGCTACCTCACCTAGTCCTCCAATCACCATGCCACTACTGACAACCTCAAGAAATTCTCTCTTCCATTCAGGACTCTCCACTCCCATCAGGAACCATACACTTCTGTTAGGGAAAGGAGGATCTTGTTAGATCCATATCCCCGAGACGTTAATCGAAATCGAAATCGTTCCATCTCATTTTCGGACTCAGACTTCCTTGGTAGCGCACGTATCCCTCCGAGAGCAGATGATAGAACTAGAAGAATAAACCGAGTTTTACATTTAAATGCATCGCCTCGTATAACTCTCCTATTTCCTACAGCATCTTTAAACAAATTTTAATTTTTAAAAGCATGAAACTCAATGTCAGCAACTCTTTTGTTTTCCAATTAGGTTGTATTAAGAGGACTTAATGCCAAGAAATAACTTTCGCATTTGAAATAATCCAATCAAAAAAGCAGGCGTTATTGCATATTAGAAATCATTAATTCCGTACAAACTCACCCACCCCTCCAAAAACATTTATTACTACAGTTAATAATAAAACTTAATGTACATTCCATGATCATACTATAATTTCAAATATTTTTCCTCAGTTCCTTATGTATATAAAAATAGCTAATTTTTAAAAAATAGCGCTTAAAATCCCATTCGCGTTTGAGCAAGGAAATTATCTGAAAAGAGAAAAATACAAGTGCAGCTCTGTAAAAGAGCCGCGGTTAATTGCCCCCACGGGCGGGGGAAGGGAGAGCCACCCTCTGAAGAGGGGAAATGCTTGAACTCGTTTTCGGCTTTCGACCACGTTTCAAACGAATGACCTTGAACTGAGTGGGGAAGAAGCAAAGCGAAATAGATGTCTCTTCTTTTATGGCCCCTAAATTTCTATGAAAAATCAGAGGGAGGGAGGTCTTAGGTTATTCCTAGTGTTATTGAATATACGTCACACGGGCTATAGAGAAAGTCAAGGCTATAAAGATTTGTTTTTACTTTTTTTTCTTATAAAGTTTGAACTGATCAAGTTTTCCAATGAGAATTTATTTTATTACGAGTCAACACCTTGATATACCCCTTATACAATTATAACTAATTGAATGGGGATCCAGTTTTATCGTCGTCATGCTTTATCAAATACATTCTCTATACATTTAAAACAAATTTTGTTACATAATGCTGTATTTTTCTTTAACTAAATTATCACAAAAATAAATCTCAGCCAATAATACAGCTGCTTGCAGATATGATCCAACATTAAAATACAGAGAATAGAATAATATGAAAGTTGAAATAAAAGCAAAATAAACTTGGGTTTTTTCGGTCAAATTATTGAAAATGGTGTTTTACCAGATTTAATGCAGACGCACATACTATTGAAATTGAGGCACCACAAATCTAATGTTTCCGTGTTATTTAGCAACCAATATCACAATTAGTCAACAATGTATTATATTTTAATTTTAAACTATGTTTTAGATTGTCTCTTTTCAAAACTATTTATCAAAATAACAAATGTACTCGTGTATGTGATCAGTTGTATTAAAAGTGTTTTAAAAAAATAATGTAGTTTTTGCATTGAATTTACCAAATTTGTTAAAAGTCATGTGTTTTACCAGTCCCAATTTCATTTAGGTTATCCTCTTTATGTATGATATTTGGTTATTTACACGCTTCTTTAAAAAGTTTATATGTATATATGTAATGCAATCATTTATGAAATCAAATGGCCTTTTATTTCAGCAAAAAGTGCTAGTTGCAATTTGATAAAAATTATCTAAGTCATCACCCATTTCGCGCGATATTCAATGCTTCCCCATAATCTCACTCCCTTTGCGTGATTAAATATTCATGCGTCATGAGCTAGGATGGGCACAATTTACGGTATTTAACATTAAATGA
Organism: Trichonephila clavipes; assembly: GCA_019973935.1. Lineage (NCBI taxonomy): Eukaryota > Metazoa > Arthropoda > Arachnida > Araneae > Nephilidae > Trichonephila > Trichonephila clavipes. The sequence continues at coordinate 49,011 of BMAU01003935.1, forward strand.
AAAGTAATTGATTTACACTAGAGGACTGATCTTTGACTCAAAAGTAATTTTTTTCCAACTTCAGAATTTACGGAAGAGAGAATAACAGATAGAAGTAATACTATTACATGGTTGAATAAATAAACTATTTTCAGAGTATATGCATGTTTTGAAGATTTAAGAAGCAGACCCCACACACAAATCAGTAAGAATCGCGCTTTTATGACTGTCTCAAAAGTGTGGGAGGAGGAGGGTTGGAACTCAATAATTAAATTAAACAGGAATTTAAGTCCATTATATATGTAAACGTGTCTTAAAATTTTAGGGACATTCTTAGAAATAAATTTTACTTTTATAATTAGATACATTTTTATGGATTAACTCTATTTATATAAATTATTTAAAATTAGCAAGGATATAAAATTACGGCCGGAAAATCTTGTAAAAAATTCTAATCACTGTTTCTTAAAAAAAATTAAATCATGCTTTGTATACTTAAATTAATATAAATTTAGAAGTGCTCTTAGTAATTTGTAAATAATTGGCCGTGTGATTTTTAACATAGTAGAGAAATGCATCCCTTGTTTAAAATAATTTACTGTAAAGAAACAATTGTGGTTTCTATTGTTGCTAAGGTAAAAATATTTCAATAAACCTTTTCGTTCATTTTATAGGCATTTAAATAAGGGAATTTATTTTTAATTCGGAGTTTAATATAGTTATTTTAGAAGAGGAAACCATAAGAGAGAGTATCCTATGTTTTCTTATGTAACGAGAATTCTTGCATTTTAAATCTGCGAATATTTAACTTTCTCTTTATAAGACAACTTATTGCGTGTAAATTACGCATACCATGTATAAATTCGACTTTTCATTCCATTTAATAAAAAAGGAAGTATGTAATTCAATTTTTGTCTTGTTCGAACTCCAATTTCATTAGGTACAAAAAAAAGAATTGCTTGCACAAATATGTATTTATATATGAATAATTACATTTAGCAGTAACATGTAATTGAAATCCACTTTTTCATTATTTTATTTGGCATAAATTTAGTAACAAATTGAGTCGAGTTCATACATTATATGTGTAGATATATGATTATACTATGGAAGGATATATACTAATTTCCGTTTGAAAAGGAGTTTAATTTATAATCTGATCTAGCTTTCAAGTATGAGAAAAAAATTGTTTCTAGTTAATTTTGGAAGTCTGCTTTTTTATTTTTACAGAAGGAGAGTTTGTTATAAAGTGATAAAATATTAAGCTTTTAAAAAATTTTCGTTTATATTAAACAAAAATATCAGAGAAACTCGATTCATTGTCAGAGAGAAAACCATAGCTTCCGGTCAATCCGTCATTCGACTTGTATCATTATGAATATATATACATATTGAATTGTTAATAGTAAAACAAGTATTTACGATTACGTAACGATTAAAATGTAATTTGATGACCCACAGAATGAGCGAAACAAATAACCGATTTAATAAAAATCTATCAATGAGAATATTCAGTGCACAAGCTATCTAAAATTATAAATAAACATTATATTTTGTAGAATAGAAAACTAAATACGAAAATAAGCTTTTCAAATCACTTTAGTAAACGCTTTTTATTCTGTATCAAAAAACTTACCCTTTCGATTTATAGTAATAACATTTGTAAAAAATTCGACTAAATCACTTATTGGTTATATTTAAAATACTTATTCGTAACATCTACAAAATGCACAACAGAGGAGCTGCTTCCTTTTTGAATTTCCGTGCCATGAGTAATCGTATTATCTAAATTAATTCACTATCGTTTCGTTAAAAACCCGGAGCGTCAAAAAACAATCAAACAATAATGTACGCGCTTTCTGCTCGTATTACTTACCACCGCAATTACATAATTCAACTTTTTATTCAAAAAATAATGAAGAAATAAATTATTTAATTTCATTTAAAATGAATTTGTTCCATGTATTTATATATAAAATTGCTATTTCGAAAGATGGTTATATATATTTTTTTATGCTTTCGATAAGAATACAGCTTTCACCGTGTGAACAGGTCCACGTCTAATGCGAAATTGAATGATTGGCATCGTATTCAAAGCAAGCGCCGATATTGGCGAGAAATTTGGTAAGCTCTGTAACCCTGCAGACTGTCATCCCCCTGTTTCCTTCCCCTCTCCTCTTCCAAAAAAGTGCTCTTTATTTAACGACTTCCTAGTTAAGCAACTATAAGAACACCAAAAACTCAAGATATAAACAAACTGAAACGATTTTAGTAGTGAAAGTTCAAGTTAATAACAACTTCTCTGCAAGTATCGATTTTCTTTAAAAATATTAGTAATTAAAATTGGAAAAATGCTTTAAAATGAAACCAAAACTAACCACACCCCCTCAACTGTCAAACTTAGTGACTGACAATACTCAGAAAACTTCAAATATCTTAAAAACTAATTGGTTATTAGATATGAAATTTGGGGCCAAGATTCCCAATCGTATGGGCTACAGGAAAATGCAAAAAAAAATTTTCGATAAATTTGTCATTTTTAGGGTAATGTGTAGGCTTAACTTTAAATAAATTATTTTTTTACTTAAATGAAGTATATGCGTTTAAATGACTTTGATTCAATTAATTCATCACTCACCCTTAAATACTTACCCCTAGACAACCACCTCGCCAATCAATCTAAAATCCCGCCTTCTGAAGAGTCTGATTTTTATTCGAAGATTTATTCGGACTCCCATATATATATATATATATAGCACATATATATATACACAGTTAAAAATTATTTACCGTAACTACTTACAATTCTTTGATTATAACATTGAATTCAAATTTTAATACATTGCATCTTTAGCTTTTTTAAAAATATTCCGTGAATTTCGTACAATTCGGTTGAAAACTGCATGTAAAAAATTTGATGAATATACAGGGTTATTAGAAATTATTGACCTGATTACAAAATTTAATAATTCCCAGTTGAATCAACAGAAAATGATAATTAAGATTTCATTGTAAAGATAAAATATGAGATTTTTTTCATACTTAGTATTTCTTGACGTTTTTAAAAATGTTCAATGTGACTTCCTTTGGTCAGCCGTATAATAGCATTGCGAGCCTGGAATTTCGCCTTAACACAGGCATCCAGTTTTCTGGACCATCTTCTTACTCTCTTAGATGTCGGTGCATTTCTATGGTACTTTCTCTGAAATTCACGCTGAAACCGTGATTACTCTCTCGGACAGATTTTTGGCAAACGAGAGAACACCCACTGCGACGCCATTTCCACTTCTGTTCACTATTATAACGTTGCTGCCACCTATTTGACAAAAACAATGTTCCAACTCAAAATTTCCTATTTTATCTTTAGACTGACATATTAGTGAACATTTTCTGTTGATTCATCTGGGAATTATTAAATTTTTTAATCGAGTCATTCATTTCTTATAACCATGTACAATAAATTTTTACATAGATGCAAAGCTAACACTTGTATTCACCGCTAACCTAACCCAGCGATGAAACCTGGAATTAAGTAACCGGCAGTCAACCCCAGGTTAGAACTTCAATTCACAGCTCTTTTTCGACTTCCAGTTACTTGACTCTGGGTTTCTTAACCTGGGTTTACTAGTCGTTTGCCATTGGTCGAAATAAACCCCGTGACTTCCGGCTGGAGCGACAATTTTTATATTCGCCTCGTGCCAGCTTGTTTTTAATCTTGAGCATCGCTACCTGCTTAAAATGAATGCCAACAGAATTTATTTTACGCAGTACGAAAAAGAGTTGGTGTTGGCTTTGATGAAGCCACACTAACATATAATAGAATGTAGGGAAACAAATGCTGTTAGTAGCACTTAAAAAAAATGAAGCATATATTGAAAAAACGCGGTAATTCAATGACACTGATGAAGTGGTGAATCCGCGAACACCACAACAAATCCGTCAGTGTTATTAAATTTAAAAAAGAAAATGACAAAGAAAAGTATTGTTTTGCGGCAAGAAAACGCAAACGTAATCCCTCGAGAAATCGCTTACTGCGCATGTGTGGTTAAAACTATCCCAGCTGTTGCTCTGGGTCAGGGTTTCTGAACTTGAACCGGAGTGAAGTTATTAACTTGCGATGGTGAATAGCGTTTTCGGCGAAACCCAGGTTTCTTTCCTCTAACCGGTGGTCAGGTTAGCGGTGAATATGGGCGTAAGAATATAAAACGCCGGTATGTAAAAACATGTATGAGTATATCTATAATAGTTTTTGAAATATTTTTTTAAATTCAGAAAATGTGTGCTTTATATATTGTACTCAATATTAATTGAATAGACAGCATAACAAAGTAATAGTTTGACGACGCATTCATAAACTATTAAAAATTATAAATGGCTTTGTTGCGAATGTAAAGAATTGTATAATTTTAATTTCAGACTTTAACACACAGATTGCTTTAGAAGATATCAAAGGAGCATATATAAAATACATGAAAAATATAGTCTGCAATGCCATGATCTTGACCAACTTTTTCACTGGCTAGGGCAAAGTCGAGTCGATTCAGACAGTGAGGGTTTTGGTGGTTGCCTTTCTAACAATTAAGTTTCCAGCAAACAATACAAAGACAAAAATAAGTCCTGTAACTGTCTATACATTCGTATAACAATGACGTGTGTAATTGACTTCCAATACCTTGTTGCTGTTATAATATCTTTGGTAACTAAAAGTAGTCCTTAAGATAGATTTGCACTCATTTTTCGTAAACCGTACTTCTTTTTAAAGTTGCACAGCCAAAACACACCTTTTGTACTCTAAAAAAACTATATAAACTTATAATGGTTAGATACCCACACTAAGTTTTATTTTTTACCGAATAGGATTGCATCACTTCGGGAATCCCCCTAAGATAAACGCTTAGTTGCAATTCTTCGTAAACTAAACAAATATTTTTCTTTATGTTTATTTTAGGAGGAACTTTGATTTATTTTATTCATGAAATACAAGTTTTGAATAAATTACTTTTCCTTTTACAACGTATTTGCTTAATAATATGCATATTTGTATGTAATGTACTATATTAAAATTAATGATTATGGTCTTTTTCTCCTCTAAAAGCTCTTAGGATTTAAAAATGGGGTTACAATCCATGCACGTTTTATAAATTTTAAAATGAAAGAGACATCTTAATAACTTAATTTTTATAGGCTTCGCTTATAAATACTAAAAAAAATGTGTTTTTGGCTTAACTCAACGGCGCAACAGCCCAGGAGGGCCAAGGTCTGCTGTGCTCACATCAGTATGCGGGACCTTAAACCCTGAGATACATGAGTAGATGTTCCGGTAAGTCTGACGGGAAACCTCCAGTGTTAAGTTCCCAAGCAAGCTTGGTACTTATTTATCGACCCACTGAAGGGATGACTTGACCTTGCCCAGACCGGGGTTTGAACCTCGGGTGTGGAACCGCGATGCTCTACCACTTAGCCACGGAGCTTCACTGTTTTCAGCGTTTGTAAAATGTATTGAAATAAGAAGAGGAATTAGGATTTTTACATATTAGGTATATTTTGACAACAGTAAGTTATATATTTATATTTAAGTTTCTCTATAATTTGAAAAGAAGTAAGCAATTTTGCTAAGAAGATGATATTGAACATAAACTCCTTGGCTAGTTAAAAAAGTGAAGTGTTTTATTTTGATACCAGCACACATGCAGTTATATGATCTGCTTCGGTGATATTTAAATTTTTTAAATAACTCTACACGTACGAAAACATTCCTTCAAAACTATACACATAGCATCTTATACTCTGTCTTCTCCCAAGTAGGCATTATTTTTCTATATTCATAAATTTAATACAATAACATTTCAGCAGAAAAGGTTAGGCGATATATGTATAAATCACATTGATACTTAAGAATAAAATATTTTCGTAGGGTTCTAAGACTGGAATAAGGGATGCATTTCTAAATGATACAATTGTTTTTAAAATTTGGCATGAGTACATTGGGAAATTGTCTCGGGTCGGTTAACCTCACTGAACTAAATTATTTTAAGTGTACTGTTTTTTTTTTGAGAGACACAATTAATGGAAATGGAAAGAAGTTTCTTACACACAATCAAATTTGCAATGCCTAAAATGTGTGAAAGATGCAGTTATCGATGATAATTTTCCTTGTAATAAAAGAAACAGAATGAAAAAAAATAAACTTGAGTAGAAAATGGTTAGAGAAATACTGTCGCACGCATTTGAAGAAGAATTATATCCCCCACTAAAATTAAAATTTATTGACTGAATGTGTGATATGTCCATCACAAATGCAGATGTAGAAAAGATATTTTTATTTAATACTAGAAGTTCTCGAAAAAAAGAGCACCATGGACGAAAATTTAGATTTTTTCCGAAAAGTATTCTTTTAACATAAAAATATCATTTATACGATTAAAATTTAAATAAATTAAAATCATTGAAACCCCTCTTTTATGTTATTTTAAATTAAAAATATTATTGAATAGAGAAAGATCGGTTTTATTTCATAAATATAATCAGCGTATTTATAGTGACGCTCCATTTACTCCCTTACTGTTTCAAAAAAGAGATTTGACTCTTTTGACCTCATTTTAAAAAACAGGAAAGTGTGCTTTCGTTTACTTACGCTCATATTCAACAATGAATAAAGGATGCTTTTTCGGGTTCAAATCGCAATACCCAAATAATTGTTTTTTCCAATTTTCCAAATGACTGAAAAATAAATTTTGTTTGCAGAAAATATAATTATTTTTCAGGTTTTAACATGCCATTTTTTTTACCCTTCACTTTGTTGTAATTTTACTGTGACTGAAGAGATCTGGGCAACAACAAGCGGATTTGCATCTTTCACACAAGATTGCCCAAGGCAACTTAGCAGCTGTAAACGAGTGATCTCTTAGTTCTCACTTAACAAAGAAGCCAAACTAAGTCATAAAATCATCCCCTTTAGACCTCACAAGTTTTAAAAAGGGGAAATGAAGTGTGTAGCATTTTTGACGGAAATTGCAAACAAAAGTAAACACTTTCGAAATATGATTTTTCAGGAGAAAGCAAACCACTCGGAGGGTTAATAGTTGTATCATCCCCAGTCATCCCCCAGTGCTCTACCAGAAATAAAATCTAAATTAAGAAAACAGTATTAAATACATACGGTGAAATTTGGTGATTTGTGAAGTTAAATTCTTATGGCACGGTAGGGAAAAATTTTCGTTACACGTTACCAGTTACGGTTACGTGGTGAACGTAAAGTAGAAACGAATGAAGTTCCGACTTTCTCCACTTTTTTAAAAACGCCATCTAATTCTTACTATCTATCTCAGACAAAAAAATAAATAATTACAAAATCGGAAAGATCATTTTTTTCATATGGTATTTTTTTTTTTACAAAATAATGACAAACAAAAAGGACTTCAGCTTCATGTTATTTCGAATCTTTTATCATCAGATCGAACTCCATTTCAAATATTTTTTACCGGCCCTGCCGGATGCGGTAAAACGTTCGTCATTAAACTTTCTATGGAAATATATAATGGATATACAATGATGAATACTGTCAAAGTTGTAAAGCAGCAGTAGCTATTTCACGAACGACTGTTCATACAGCTTTAAAAAATTCTTTATCAAGATAACTTCCGTTACATTATGAAACTGCTCAACAATACAGAACTGTTTTCAAATACATAAATTCATAATCATTGATGAAATAATTATATGATCAGTGCTCAATCATTATTGAAGGTTGATTCCAGATTAAAACAAATAACTGGAAATTTTCAGTCAAATTTTTGTGGATTAGATATTATTTTAACAGAGAGGAGATTTACGTCAATTACCACCAGTTCGTTCTACACCCATCTATAAGCAACCGAAACAGACCCCCCTCGTTTGACCGATTTTATGGTGAAATCTAAAATTTATGAGCTAAATGAAGTCAAGCGAATCAACAATTTTCTTCTATACTTACAAAAATTGGAAACGGTGAATAACTTGATGAAATGGAAATAGCTCTGATTGAGTCTCGTTTTTGTACTATGGAAGAAGCTGAAGCAAGGCGTCCTCAAGGTATACGATTATTCAACACTAACAATTCCGTTAATTAGTATAATAATAAAATATTGAATGCTTATGTGGGCAGAATAGCTTCAACTGCAAAAGATGCATATATTGGTTGTACTTCAAAAGAACAAGAATCTTCCGTACGTCAAAAATTATATAAGATGTCATTAATTGATACAAATGGATTTACTTGTCAAACAATTTAGGTGAATAATATTTATTACAGGATTACCACAAATATTGATGTGACAGATGGATTGACAAATGGTGCAGTTGGAAAACTAATTCATTTAGAAAGAAATCATGAAGTATTAGCTAAGACAATATGGCTTGAGTTTCTAGATTTACCTCAAATAGGGGAAAAATTACGACGCAAGAAAGACAATTTCGCCTTATTTCTACAAAATAACAACGATGATATCAAATACTACGATTGGTGCAGTTTTTTCAAGATTCTTAAATGATATTGAGTGCAAAACCTAAATTTCTTATTTTAGGTACC
>BMAU01003937.1:0-43672 GCA_019973935.1 Trichonephila clavipes
AACAGAATATAGATTTATGTCCACATATATTGAATATAAAGTCCTGCTCACTCCTACATAACCAAAATAAAATAGTCATTTTTGAATCCATAATTCTTTTACAAAAAAATAATAATTGTAACATATTTGCTTGGTATTTATTAATACGTATGTTTTTCAGAGTTTGACTGAATGGTACAAATAAACCCGTCACGCAAATGTACAATTTTTTTTTACTATGTATAACTAATATGCATTTATTGGTATTTGCACAGTTTGTAGATTTATCATTATAGATTAGATTTATTTCTACATTTTCCAAATAAGTTTTAAGTTTGCATGAAATGGAACTGGATTATTTTAAACTAAACACACATACAGTAACTTCTCAAAAGACATAATGCACATCTATTTGTACCGGTTAAGTGTTGGTATGTTCAGTGAGTTAAAAAATCAAATATATATGTAGAAATTTTATAATTAGTATGAAATTAAAAAAAGAAAACCCTTTGTCAATTTTATTGTTTGTTTCCATCTCCCTCATTTTGATGTGGTTATTAATATATGCAATGTAATAAATATTTTTTAATAAAATTCAATGTAAAGGAAAGTTAGGGTGGTTTAAAAATAAATATAATTATAATAATCTTTACTATTTAATATGTATATAGTTATGGTGAACAAATATTATATATAAAAATGGTTTATTGTATTTTTAGGACATGAAAAAAAAAGTGTATGGATATATTTTACAAAAAATAATTACGTTGAACATTTCCATATGTGTATTTGTTTCTTTTATTCAAAACTCCTTTCTAAAAATTGCATAATTTCAGTATTGTAATTTGTTTAATGTAAATTAAGAAAGTTGATTGCATAGACATGGATTTTATTTATAACTCTGCCAGTTTTTAAGATTTGAAATTTCAAAATTCTTGCACTAGCTCATTTAATTTGGATCAAAAACACTATGAAAGGTTTTGTAGATAACCTACAAATGTTAAGAATTTCCTGTTTTTGCTTTCTAGCTCCTACGCGTGATATATTTCACATTTTATTTGATTAAATTAATTTTGATAGTGCTCAAATTAGAGCAAATAAAATTCACAGAGACTTTTAAGAAACAAGTATTTTTTTCAATCCTTCTTTACTGTTAACTGCCAAATCATTAGGTGTTCAAAAATTAAGATTTTATGTCATAGATCTAATGAGATATTTTCAGTTTAAATTTATTGAAAATATTAGAAATTCTGCATAATTTGACTTTTTATTAGTCATTTTATCTGTTTGGGTTAATGACATTTAATACTTTTTTGTAAATATTTTTAAAAAACAATCCTTTTTTGTTGTAAATAAATTTAAAAAGCCATTCATAAGATTTCCAAAGAATTTTATTAGATATTATCAGTAAGATATATGAATTGAGTATAATAATTGTATAAGATATAAACCTCTTGTTAAACATTAGGAGTAGATGTCAAAATTTTTAAATAAACAAAAATACCCATGTTATGGATGAATCTTATTACAAGAATCAGACAATGAAAGGTATAAACATTAATATTTCACTATGGTAACATTTCATATGTATGTATTTCTTAGAAATTAAAACTGTTTAATGAGTTTGGAGTGATACACTACCTACCAATAAGTACAATTGTGAGAAGTTTTTTCAAATTCAATGGTCTCAATTCTATAAAACAATTTGCAGTACTTAACAATTTGAATTTATATATTTGAATCATCATTAGTCATTAATTTAATAATTGTCAGTACATTTATTTGAGTTAAAAATTCTACAAATAATTCTTTAATAGTATAGGTATATATAAACTGTGGAATGTGCCAATGAGATTTGAAAGTACATACAATCCAATATGACTACTGCACATTTACAGATAACTAAACCACTCTCTAGACCTTTATTTATTTATAAAAACAATATTTATACAAAATAAGCATTGAAATGATGCAATTATTTACAGTGCAAGTAAAAATGTGAAGAATGTTACAAGTAACAATATTTTTAAATGTATCTATAACCCTCACAGTTATGATCAAGGCCATGACAGATCATAACTGCTGGGTGAAATAAGCTGATTGGTCTATGCCAAATGCAGATTTAAAAGGAAATAAAATGTTCAGAACATCCTGCTATGCTACCTGGATATTTAGACTCAAGCTTTTTGCAGCTCATATAAAAAATGTACATTGATTAACATTATATAATCTTAGTTTATTGTATTTATCTCTCTCTCTCTCTTTGTCTATAATATTATGGCCAAATAAATTTACTTGAAATGTTTTGAAATTTATTTATTTTATATCTAGAAATCTATACAGATATACATACAATAACAAAATTAAATATCGATCTTTTATAAAGGATTTGTCATTGATAGAGTTCAAAGGATTGAAGCCAAGCATTACAAAATCAATGGCTTTAATTATATGTGTACTACAGATACACTTTAACAGTATAAAAGAGTAGGTGCATTGACACTACCCAGTCTGCTGTGCTTCCCACAGTCACCTCACAACTTTTCATTTAAATAACTTTCTTTGCAGCCTCTCTTGAAGGAATTTTGACTCGACAAAATTATATAAATATTGGAATTATAACTATATACAAGAATAAATTTAATTTCTTAGAGCCTTTGCTAAAATTTAAAAAAAATTCTAGCAAAACATATTTTTGAAAGAATTGGTTTTTATGTGAATTCCAATAATATATTTTTAACGTTCTATAACTTGACAATAAATATCTTTGTCAGCAGATGTCACAAATGCTGCAACATGAGAACAAACTTCTTGTAATCTAAAAGAATGCTAATTTTAAGTGTAACAGATACATGCAAACAAGTAGAATTGGACAATTTCAAAGAACAGCGAGTTTATATGCCTTGTTACAAGAAAGATCTGGAACATATTGAATTATTTTTAAAAGATGCAGTTATTCTCTGAGAATAATTAAAAACGAATCTCCAAAATCTTTTAAATCCCTACTATATAAATCTAGGAATAAAGATAAGTCATGCTTTTAAATAAGTAAAGTAATAAATATCTTTAAAAATATTGTTGCATAAAATATTTATTTAAATTGAAAATTCATCACATGTAAACTAAACAATTGAAGCAAATAAAATAATGAATATCATATTAATCTTGATATCCGTCTAATAGTAATACTGAAATGTGTTTTCACAAACAGCCAGTGTACATAGAATATTAGTTAATATGAAAAATTTTGATTACAAGAATTCCCTTTTAGTGAAAGTATTTTTTCCTTAACAAGTGTATATATATTATGGTAACATTGTTATTGATCTTAAGTTCACATAATTTAATCCTCATTTTTGTAGGTAACTTTGAATTTTTAATTTCTATAAATATTTCTTCTTTTATGCCTTGAATAAATTTTTATTCCTAAAGTGATTCCAAACCATTGAAAAAATATTTGCAAATTAAGAAAATTTATCTTTAAATTCTAAACTTTTCGCTTATAATTTATAGAAAAGGAAAATATAATTAGAAAAGGTGTAATCATTTTTAGAAATTCAATTTAACTATCCTTTGTTTTAAATGTATGTTGTATTTATTGAATTATTTATAAATTTTAAAAATACTAGTACATATAAAAGTATGATTTATCAATACTATACAAATCCAAAATGCAATTCAAACTTGTAGAAAACTCTTAAATCCTTAGTTAACATGAAAGGTTTTGATTAATTATTAAGATTTATCTTTTGATGAAAATAAATTTTATTTTTACAACACAATGAATTACATATAAAATTTTTATTGGAACACATAATTTATACAATATATGAAGTTGGAACATTGTTCAAAGATTTCCATGCAATCTAAAATAAAACAATGAAAAATGCTGGAAATCCTAATAATAATTTTGAAATAGATTTTCAAGAATAGCAAAAATGAAATTTTATATGAATATTAAAATACAACAAATCATGCTATTTTTTCTTTTATTATCAAAAAAATTTCCGTAATAGAATGAATTTTGGGCCATAAACCTTACTGCGAAAGAATTTGTATCAAGCACAAACAATTAAAAAAGCTTCCGAATTATTTTTTACTTTTCGTTTTATATCCAAGAAAGGAACAAAAAATTTCACATATATATTAATACAATTATTATAATAAATCTTATATAACGTAAACAATAAAACAAATCCAATATGGCGCATGCAAGCTTACTTAGTACACATTTTGCTTGTTAAACATTCTATTAGTCGCCAAAAAAAAAAGCGATTATATCAACCAACCATTGCTCTAAAAAAGCCAAAAATTTAACAAGATATTTTAGAAAAATACTGAATTAGATGATATAAAATCCGAAATCTACAGATCATCTTCAATCCATATAGTTAAAAAAAAGTTTCAAAAACTTGCATTAAAACTTTGAAAAACTGAGTTGAATTTCGATGTTTTCCCATAGATTAACATTATACCGGAAGTTCCGGTGGACTGCACTCAATGTTGTTGTTTACAAAGTAGAACTTGTCCATTTTCCTTGTCTCTTATTGTGTATTATTTAAAACTTATCTGTATTTGGTGATTAAATTATCATCAACCCGTAGTACCCAGTCTGTGACCCATTTCTTCTACAAAATCCATCCAGAACATAGTTGGATTAAACGACATGGAGGCATCTAGGCAGTGGAATTCTTGAAGCCCTGTAGCCTGCTTTTGGAGCACTAACAGAACACGCTCTTATGGGGCCCATAGGCAATTGTCTACTCCGCCTAATGAGTAATCCGGCACTGATTCAGAGAATTTTATCTCAAATACGTGACTACTTAAAAAAGTATTAACGTGTTATGTAATTTTAAAATAAATACTTCATTCACATCTTTCCTAAAATAGAATTATTATTCCTTCAGAATTTGCTGAAATTTTTTCAAATACTTTATGATCAGGGAAATAAATATTTGTTAATACAATTTTAAAATGTTCTTATTTAAATAGATTTAAACAAGTTTCTAGAGGTAAAACAGAGATCGAGTCACTTAATTTCAGTACCTCCCCCTCCTCACTTTATACCTTCCACTCATTTTCTAAACTGGGGTATTAAAAGTTTAAACATTAAAAATGTCTTCGTAATTTTGACTGCTGCATTTAACGGATTGACGGTAGGTTTAATTCCAAAGTAAAATTCTAAATTGGAAGTGAATGTAGGTTACATACTTAATTTTCTTGAGAAAGATGTTGCAACATATTCTCGCAAATACAAAATTTAGAAAAACTATAGCTCCTTACTTTCCATCAGTAAAAATATTAAAAAGGGGATGATGCCGTTGGTTGAGTTCGAATAACAGCCAGAGATAGTACTTATGTTTATATTACAAGAAAATAAATATTTACAGTTAAAGTTTACACTAAAAGGTAGTAATGCGGTTAAATGAAAATTACATCTTTGAAGGTGCTACGGATTGATGCGGACAAGACCTTGCGTCTGTCCGTTGCGTTTTCAGATTATAGAATCGTCCCGGTACGGGGTTCCAAAGTTTCCGTTAGGGTAGGAAAGCGGGAAAGTATGGCTCACTCAGTTACAGTTAAGTGAGGAGTGTAGGAACATACTCCCACCCTATATCCGAACTAGTTATAGGAAGTTTGTGAAGTTTATGAACAGGTCGTTTTAAAACGGAGTCTTGGGTTTTCACAGTTGCAACTCGAACCAGTCCGTCGTTGCCTGGATGCCCTTGAAGAACTCTAGCCATTGGCCATGTACCAGGAGGACCCTCCTCTTTGATCAATACGATGTCATCTTCCTTCAAGTTTGGTTGTGCGTCCTGCCATTTCTTGCGAGGTTATAAGGAAGAGATAAATTCGGAGCTCCACTTCTTCCAAAAGCCCCGTTTGATATTCTGTAGCAACTCCCAACGATCTCTGTGGTTGGAGGTTGAAGGAAGCTCCTCTGGAACTGAAAGAAGAACATCATCTGTAAGAAAATGTGAAGGTGTGAGTGTAGATATGCATTCCATGTCAGAGTCATTAACGTAGGAGAGAAGCCTGGTATTTCGTAATCCTTCGATTTGTGTGAGCAAGGTTGTTAACTCTTCAAAAGTTAATATGGTTTCGCCCAACACTCTCTTCAGATGAAATTTGACAGATAGAATTCCTGATTCCCAAATACCTCCAAAATGTGGTGATGAGGGTAGAATAAAGTGCCAATCTATTGAAGATTTGGATAAGTAGTAGGAGATATATAGCATCATTAGTTGGTAAAGAAAGCCATAACTTTCGTATTTCGTCAAGTTTTCGACGAGCTCCAACAAAATTGGTTCCATTGTCACTATAAATGTGGCGAGAAGCACCACGACGAGCACTAAAACGACGAAGTGCAGCAATGAAGGAATCAGTTGTTAAGTCTCCGACTGCTTTAATAGGAACAGCTTTAGTTGCTAAGCATACAAATAAAGCAATGTAACCCTTTGTAGATTTAGTCCCTCGACCTTTGTTGCATTTAATCAGTACAGGACTAGCTTAATCAATACCGCAACTGAAGAAAGGTCTCTACAGCGTGACACGGTATTTTGGTAAATTGCCCATCAGTTGTGGTGGTGGATGTTTTGAATTTGTTACACTTCAAGCATTTTCTAATACATTTGTTAATTAATTTTCTACTTCCTACGATCCAATGGGACTGTCTAAGAACGTGAGCTAACAAAGTCGGCCCAGCATGTAAATGAGTGATGTGTTGTTCCTTGATAAGGAGTTCACTAATACTGTGCTGAGAAGGAAGTATGATAGGATGCTTGGAATTGAATCGAAGCTGGGAATTTTGCAATCTTCCTCCCACCCGTACTAAACCATGTTCATCTATGAATGGATGTAGGGAAAGTAATGGACTTTTGGGTGGCAGAGAAATCTGTTTCTTAATGCTTTGTATTTCTTCCTGAAAGTAGATACTTTGAACCCAACGAATGATGGTTTCTTCAGCGGCTTTGGTTTCCGAAAAGCTAAGTGAAGTAGTATTAATATGGGGTGAACTGATAGATGATTCTTGACATGATGCTATCTTTTTACAGTTTTTAATAAATCTTTGGCAATAGGCAAAAATGCGAATTATTTTGGTGAGTGAAGAGCTGTGTTCGAATAAACCCTGAATTACATCATTTGATGTGTGAGTAAACAAATTGAAGATGGAGACTGATTTTTGTTCCGCTTTTACCTCATTCGAAGCCTCATCGCAACTGGATTCAGCCTTGGGCCAACTACAAGTTTCTAGCCTTAGCCAGGGTGGTCCTTGCCACCATAATATGCAATCTGGTAAGCATTTAGGATCAATACCTCGGGATGCAATATCTGCGGGATTTTCCTTTAGAAGGCACATGTCTCCAATGCTTTGTAGGTAGAACTTCCATAATTTCAGAGGTTCTATTTGCTACGAAAGTTTTCCATTTGCGAGGGTGACTAGACAGCCAGGAGAGAACTATTTTAGAATCCATCCAAGGGAATACATCAAAGGTATAATGTTTTAGTGTCCGTAAGACTGATTTAAATAGCTTGGATAGTAAATGTGCACCGCACAACTCCAATCAAGGAATGGAAACTTGTTTGACAGGGGCTACTTTAGTTTTTGATACAAGTAGTTGAACCTTTATTTTGCCGTTGTGTTTCTGCCGACAGTAGATTGCAGCAGCATAAGCCAATGAAAAAGCATCTGCAAAACCATGCAATTCTACTGTAATGTCTGCTGTAAGGATAACCCATCTAGGAACAGTGAGATAGTTGATTTCATTAAATGCCTTTTGAAACTTAAGCCAATCCTCTGTTAATTGTTGTGGAATGAGAGAATCCCAATCTGTTTTTGTAAGCCAAAGTTTTTGATAAAAAATCTTCATGAATATTGTACAAGGTGAAAGAAGTCCTAAAGGATAAAAAATTTTGGAAGATTCAGATAAAATACGTCTCTTCGTGAGTGGGGTGTAAGTTCAAGCGATGGTTGGAAACCAAAAGTGTCATTGGATGAATTCCAAAATAAGCCTAATACTTTGGAACTTTCATTAGAATCTTTGGAAAATACAACTCGTGTATCATGATAACTATGTTCTGAAAATTGAGCGAGAAATTCGGTGGAATTAGAATTCCATTTTCTTAAATAAAACCCGCGAGTACTCAAAACATGAGCAATGTCCTCGCAAATGAAGATTGCGTTATTTGGCGTATCTGACCCTGTTAGTAAGTCATCCATATAAATATCTTCCTGCAAAGTACGGGATAGGTTGGGATTATCTTTATTTTCGAGAGCGATTTGCTTAAGTATAATATGATTGGTTTATTTCTCAACTTTAAAAATTAAAAAAAAAAAGAATCGGTAATTATATATATATATATATATATATATATATATATATATATATATATATATATATATATATACACACAATATTCGCCGAGTGTAGTATTTTGTTGAGTGTTAGCAGAGTTTCATTAATACATCTTCAGTGAACAAACATCTTTATTGTGACGCACACATATCAAAAGCTTAGGACGAAATTACGGTACATTTTCACGTTGATGAGACACACAAACTGGCGACGATTATAAAGCAAAGTGAACAGGAGACAAGCAACGGCAACATCTTGGAGGACACAACGCAAAGACACAAAAAGCAGCTATTTACATTCTTACATGATGATGGCAAAGAGGAAGAGAGTGGGATTACACAAGAAGTTTGGTTTTATACCAACAGTGCAAGCGCGCGATGATTGTGTAATCGTAGTTCTGATTGGCTAGAATGGGCGGGAAAGGGATTTATGATGTAATAATATTAGTCGATTACGATTAAGATCAGGGTGTTAGTTTCGAACCAAATAGTTAAAAGATTGTTTGAATAATATTAAAAGAGTTAATTAAAAAAGGTGCTAGAGAGAATTACACACACACACACACATATTAAATAGAAACAAACCAGATGTCAAATCAGTATAATGATACCTACACCTCGATTTAAAATACAAACACAATCGTACTTCAATTTAACAAATTCATTGGAACCGAACATTTTGTCCATTAATTCGGGGTTATTTGTTTTAACGGAGTGTAAAAGAATTACAACTTTTTAGCTCTTACTTTTTGGAAATTTTATGATAAGTAACTACACACAAAATATCCATAGTTAGAAATTGTACACTTATTATTCAACAGCTAAAAGTACTATCAGTGAATTATAACACACCTGCTAATTGGAAATTTTTAAACATTGACTAAAAAATGTGTCCCATTCTTTTCGATTCCTGACTCGAAAGAGCTTATTTTCCTCATACAGAAAAGAAAATACTCGAACACACACACACACATTTTCATCCTGTTGCATATAATATTTTTTCACAGATTCTACAAAACATGTAACGCATTAGAAAACGCAACATTTTTGATAGGGGTTTCATTATCAATTTCTGCGTTAGAATTGCTACTCATTGGGTACGATAAATCAACAATTTCGTCAACTGTAGGTGCACAGATAGGCAGTCTGTCATCATAAATGTAAGAAGTGGGATGAAATAAGAAAGGAATTAATTATCCTATTCAAAACTCACGTGATCTGTTACACTCACGACTCTATACCTGTAATGCCTAATAATGGCCCGTATCTTTTCCTATCGAAATCTGCTGCAAACAAGAAGTCTTTCTGTTCCGGACTAAAAAAATGTCATTCGAAAAAGAAAATCCAATTTTTTTAATACAAACTAATAAAAAAAATTCCAGATGTTGAAATTATTTTTTAGTTTGAGGTTTATTGTTTGTTAAACAGAGTTTTTTATTTTCATTTTAATCGGGGAAAGAGAAGACACAGTTAAATAGGGGTTCGTAAAATCGGGGTTTAACTGTATATCAAACGCTGTAATTTGGTTTTTATGAACAATTTAAATGTTTGAAACACCCCATCAGTTGTAAGAGAACTTATTCACTAGCAGTGGCGTAGCTAGTTCTGAGTGGGCGCTGTATCAAAATTCCTTCGGGGCCCTTTTTTAGGTATGAGAGCCCTGTTATTGGGAATGTAGTTACACCTGTTGGAGTCTCCGTAGCTTGGGGGCACCGTATCATTGATACGGCTGTAGCTACACCCCTGTTTACTAGATCAAACTGACCTTTGTAAATTCAGTAACAATTTTGATTCATAATTAATATGTGTCGCAGCAAAATGGAAATCTTTATGTTTATATTCCAGTTAAGACGACAGTTTTAAAAGATGCTTTTGGTTGTAATTTTATGAAAGAACAAAACGTAGAAGTATGTGTAAAATGAATAGTAGTACAAATAAAATGGCTAAACAAAGATAATATAATTAAAATATAAGCAGTAAAGGTTTGCTTGACGCGTCAGGGTGTGGAAAAGATGGAAGGAAGACTAGCCATATTAAAAATAACTCAATTTATTCTCAATACCAACGACAACAAAAATTCAAGAAACCAAAGTTAGAGAAGCACCCAAATACCAAAAATGGAAAGCAAAATTAGTGAGATATGAGAAAACTTGAAATAATTAGATCACTTACGTCTAGTCAATAGCTTCTACTTCTTAGCTACCTAATCTAGTCTAAATCCTAGTAGACAGATCGTCAACTTTAATATTACGGTAATCAGCTGCTAAATATCTATGCCCAGTAGTGCACACAGGAACTTTTCAAGGGGGGAGGGTCCGGGGTCAAAAGTTTGTGACAAACCTATACGGAACTTTATCACTAACCTTCTGAGTCGTCTTTTTTAGGGAAATAACGGAATAGTAAAGCAAAAGGAAGTAGGAGAGAGAGATTGAAGCAGAAAGGTATAATAGTGAAGTTAGAGATTTGTTATTGAAGATTTCTTGGTGGATAATTTAATCTCAAGAAGAGTTGAGATTCTGTGTGGTAAATATTGGTTTATATTTAAAGTCTCGTTAAAGTTTTATATTAGGAGTGAGATTAAAGTTAAATGTTCAATAGGAACATCATTGAATATAATTCTGGGATCTCTTATCGCGGTAATCTCTGCGTGATCGATATTCTAATTGTTAATTAATTGGATCATTAAATATTTAAGTTTATTTAAAGGAAAGTCCCTTTTAAACCTCATATAACTATTAAGATATATTTGTTAATAAAAGTCTTTGATTCTATTTGGAAAAGATAACCAAATAAAGAAAGTTATTTATAAAAATGGCTATTGGCTCTTATCTGACTCCAAATTATTCTTGTTCTCAAAGTGAGATCCAAGGGGATCTCTTCACAAGTTCACCATTCTTGTATCATGCTCCTTTTGATTTTGTCGATTTTCGGGAACAAAAGACAGTAAAAAACTAATTATTGAATACATAATTAGCATTAACTAATAAAATTAATCATTAATACCAAATACTTAATTAAATTTTACGTACTATATACTTAGAATTATAATCTATCGGAAAAAAATCATCAAGGGCTTGGGGAGGGGGTCGGACCCCCCCCTTGTGTGCGCCACTGTCTATGCCTCATTTCAAGTCTCATTAACCACTGCTCCCGTTAGCACACTCAGTCTAACCTATCTCTCTCCTTCTAACCTCAAAGTTTCCATTTTATATACAAGTCTTAATTTGCATGGTCACATCTTCTTCGGGAGAAAGCTTTATAATACAATAATTTTTAAAGACCCAATACTTCCCAAGAGAATTAGTTTTAAAAGGAACGCGGATAGAGAGACCCGTCACAAAGTGACGATATTTCAGTTTGAAGGAATAGAGGTGATAAAAGTTAATGAGATATTTGCTATACAATTTATGTCAGGACGAATTGTAGAGCAATGAGAGGAAAAATATTGGAATGTTTTAAACTCATGATATTCATATTGAGCTGTATTGCTTAAAGTTTAATTTTAAGTACTTGTATTACATAAAATTATTAGCAAAAAAAATGTTTTCCAAATAACTTCAAAATACTATTTAAAATGAGATTTACTATCAAAAAGTGTTTAGAAAATAATCTCCTTAACTTCAAACAGTAACGTTATATAGTATATATGTTTTGAATTTTTAATATTGCTATATTTTGAAAAAAGAATATTGTTTACACCTGAAAATGTTCATATTTAATACCTATGATGTAATTTATAAGTATTTTAGATAGCGTTGTATTTATTTCTTATGTTTCCAGACTCTTTTTTTTTTCTTTCTATTTTATTTATTTATTTGCTGATATTCACGTGTGCGATGAATTCACACTTAAAATAATTTCGTTCTTCTTAATTTTGTTTGAAAGTTTTAGAAGATTTAGTCGATAACAACGCTTAAATTGTAAAGAATTATTTATGCGTTGCAAATTTTAAGACCTTTTGAATACAGAATGCAAATTCCCTTGCCGAATTGTTCTTACATTTTCCTTCAACTGTGACACAAAATACACCACCTGTAAGTATAATACATTTCTGCTGTTGGGATTCAAAATTTATAAATATTTGGTGAAATAACACAGCTTATGAATTTTTGTTTTAAAATTCATCTACTGGTGAAACTGATCATGAATTTTTGATTTAAAATTCATTTACTTAGGTTGATTTTAGTTATGTTTCTTAGCGATTAAATACTGCTGAATCAAATGAAACAACGTTCTTTAATATTTATTTCAACAGGAATAATAATATTTATTGATAATGCTTTGAAGTGTTGAACATTAATTATATTTAAAAATTTTCTTTATGATCATTTACTGACTTTGATTATATATATAAATGCTAATATAATTTATTTAAAAATTTCATCTTTCACTTCTATGTTTTAAATGCCTCAAATTTTAATGCGATGATAAACGCAATTTAAATAAACAGCAATAGAGATACTATATGCTTATCCATTTATTTCAACAAATTCGCGTCAAATAATGTTTTTTTTCGTTCTTCTCTCAGTGCCAAATTCATGAAATTCATGAAACAAATTTTAGTATTATCCTAGCAATAGACAATATTATGAAAACTGTAGGGTTATAAAAATAAATAATATTGCTTAATTGATGCAATTTTCCACAGAATTTTACTATCGAAGTAAAAGGTATTTAAATCCAAATTATAAAAGCATCTTTTCACTCTAACTCAAAGATATTTTTTATTGCAAATATTAGTCTATCAATAATCGAGTAGGGTAAAATGTCTTGTGAACTGATTTCTCTCAATATATAAAAAAGTTTATCATGTTCCTGAAATTAATTTATTACGTACTATAGTTACAATGACAATGTTCAAGATAACTCACCAAATTGGCAATCCTGATTTTTCTCGTTTCGCAAACGCTGAATTGGCAACCATATGATTCGTTTCACATAACGTCACCAGTACGGTTGTAATAGTACATTATTGTAAGCTCTCATACAAAATATCTCAACGATTGCCGTGACTGGAATCGTTGCATCAGAAAAAAAGCAAGTTTATCAAAATCTGAGAATTTTATGAATGAAGTGTTGGACGTTGCAGCTGCAATGAGAAATTTAAGAGGAGCACCAAAAACAAATTTTGCGAAAAAAGAAACAAACAAATAAAACTACGTAACACATGTAAATTACAGTTTGAGTAATGAGTATGAACAGTTGCATAATTTGTACTACGGGAGGCAGACAGGGGCTACACCTCCTCCTAGATGTCCTTAAAAATTATAATACAGCAGCATAACAACCTATTGGTAGTAATACAAATGAATATCGAAGAAATATGGGGAAAATTTTTCTTTCGACGTTAATGGAGATATATTTGCTTAAACAAAACAGTAAATGAGGCAAATTATGAAATGGCGTGATCATCAATGACAAACAATTACAGAGGAGAACTAAGTATATTGACAAAATTGGCATTAGCTTACGGAAGTTTTTATGTAGTAAATCTATTATATAATAAGAAACCTATCATCATTTAAATAAATGCACTCATAATAGAGAAAAAATTTGTATAATTTGCTTGTTTGTTTGTATTAGCATTATTCCACGGAATCTTAAACGAGGATTATGAATTTCTGAAGTTTCATCAGTTGAGCACGAAAAAACGAATTTGTGAGAATCCCCCTGGATTTCACCCCGGACACCAAGATTGGATTGAGGCAAAGAACGACCAGACGACATTTTTAAAATAACAAATTATATTTATTCACTTGAATCAATTATCAACCATCTAATTACAAAGATTAATCAATATGCCTACGTCAATGTGATTGACCCTTACTATTAAATTAAATCACGAAATATGATGCTAATCAACTATTAAACTCAATATTGAGAACGGGATTACTGTAATAAGAGGACCAAGAGATACAAGCAATTTGAATTAATAGCATTCATTAACTTCCACTAACTTTATTATATATTTACTCTTATGATTTGATAATCTATATTTAAATCTCACCTTCCTGTTACTACTTCACTTTCAAGGCGTATCAAACTTTCCAACTGTAGGTC
Source organism: Trichonephila clavipes (assembly GCA_019973935.1). NCBI lineage: Eukaryota > Metazoa > Arthropoda > Arachnida > Araneae > Nephilidae > Trichonephila > Trichonephila clavipes. Next base: position 14,396 of record BMAU01003937.1, read on the forward strand.
ACTGCCTAATGATCAACGAGACGCTAATCGCACAATCAACTTGAATCTTCTTAGAACTCCGTCAACCTATATCTTGGCGTAATAGTCTGTCTGCTAACTTACAAAACTCTCCTTAAATACTTTGACTAATTTGCATATCCCTGTTTCTTCTTTTAGAGTTGGTTGGGAATATACGCGAATTTACAATCCCCAAAGACGCCCAAGAGTATTTGTGATAAAGCGCCGTACAGATCCGTCAAAAATTGTTATCTTTTCTCTTTCCCTGAAACATATAAATAGGTTTAGCTTTATGTTCCCTCTTAAGCATCTATGCAATGAACTACCACCGATTTAGATATATTTATAATAGTGAACATCAAATACTAATTAAAGTATCCGACTACGTTTGGAACTATGATTTTACAAAAGCGTATAACTGGGTAATATTTATGATATTTAGTGTCGCTTAAATTAGAAAATGTATATAAAATTGTTTTAAGAATATTATTTCAATAAAAAATTATTTAAGTACAAGATTTTGACAAAAAATTAACATAGAGTGACCCATTTTTAAAATACTCTCCTTTTGTGAAAATGCTTCTATTATAATAATATTTTGCCTGCATGTAGCTCAGAGCTCTATACAGATGCTCAACTAGAATTTTTGAAATATATATCTTACAAGTGGGTTTATTCATGTTTTACGACAACAGAGGGGAGATATTTTAAGAAAAAAAAACGCTGATAATTATTTCAGTTGGTTGTAACTCTGAAAATAATGTGAGTTTTTCAAAAAAAAAAAATACCTCAGACTCTCTGAAAAAGTCTTTACTTTATGTAAGCAAAATATTATTATTTTAGAAGCATTTTTTATAAAAGGAGAACATTTTGAAAAAAAGGTTATTCTAAGTAACTTTTTTGCAAAAATATTGTATTTAAATAATTGTTTTTGTCAAAATGTCCTTAAAAGAATTTTATACATGTATTCTAATCTAAGTGACACTAAATATCACGAAAATTATCTATTTATGCGCTTTTTTAAAATCACGGTTCCGAACGTAGTCGGATACTTTAAACCTTTCATAGGGCCATTTTTTCTCGTTAAAATATTTTTAGAATTGTGGTGGAGATTTATAAAAAGAATAAATCCTCTAAATTATTACCTAAAATTACTTTAATTTTTAAGACATTTTTTTCCGATGGGAAGTATGTTTCCCTTCGCCCGCTGTTAGCTATCCAAAGGTAGGATATCTTTTTATATCACATTACAAGATACTTAAAATATAATTTGTAAATACAGTAATACCTCGACTAACGCTACTCCGACTTACGCGAATTTGGAGTTACGCGATTTCCAGATCTAGTCAATTCGTCTTTTGCTTAAGCGCTGCACAACTCGGTTACTTACTCACATCATCCTGTTAGTTTTGCTAATGTACATGTTCGGAAGTATGGTGTGGATGTAACGATTAGCCAAAAAAATTTACTTTGCGTTATTTATTTCTTATCTACGAATTATGTGTTTGTTGTTACATGTTATAATTTTTATATGTTGTTTGTTATATTTACTCAGATCCAAGAGATAGCTATGTCATTCAAAAGGAGTATAATCCCTGGGTCTAAAGACGAAGTCTTTAGATCAAGTTACATCATAAGATCGAATGACATTGTGATAGGAATCTGACAGAAAGCTTCAGACTAATTGAAGGTTTGCAAATTTTAGAAAATATACACTCCAAGAAAGAGTGTATTTTAAACAAAACAAGGAATAAAAAAAATTATTAGTATGCCACGAGGAAATTTTTTTGGGGAAAAAAATATTTTTGAGCTGGCTTTTTCATTAAAATAACTTCGGTTTGCAATTTTGTATTTGTGTTGTGTGTTTGTGTGTGTATTTCTGTTGAACGAATTATGAGGTCAATCACTAACAGCCTTTTCGTTGCTTCAGTGAGTGAGTGCTAATTAACATGCACTATAAAGCACCAGGACTACTGGCGACGGACCTCGTAATTTTGAACCTCGGTCATGTGAGGAGGACAAAACCGGAGCTAGTAGCCCCTCTTCGAACTACCATACCAAACCAAAGAGAAAACTTTGAGTATCGATACTTTTAACGCACATCAGTTTCCCTGCAAGGCGGGTCTTCTATGGCAGAGATCTGCAACCCCGGTCCATGGATCAAATGGTGCCGGGTTGCCTAAAGAGCATTAAGCTATTGCCATTTTATTTAAAGTGGTGAATTTCTCTAGGAGTTGCGTAACTTTCCACCGAAATCACTTAACATCCCTCGTTAAATCACATTTATTCATTTTTGGTGTAACTATATTTCATTCTGAAGGCATATTTAAATATAACTAAATTAAAATTGTTAAATCAAAACAATCTAAAATATGAACAATCAACGTGTCCCACCCTCAGCGGGCAACGGTAAAATTATCAAACGTTGACCGGTCCGCAGCGATAGAAAGGTTGCGGAGCACTGTTCTATGGTACTAGAACTGGACATCATGACACGCTGGCCATGCGTTCATGACCTTATCCACTAAGATGCCATTGCCTCAAAGTGCGAAATTAATAAATAATCAATTATCCTACCATAAATTGGATAACAACTGTTTTTGATTATACAATAGGTGTAACTTCTTCATAAGCTCAACAGCCTTTTACAGGCCAAGGCTGACTCGCCGATCCTCCTCCAGTCGACTCAATCAGTCACGATGGCTTTCCATCGGTTGATTCCCATTAGTTTGAGGTCCTTTTGAACATCGTCTAACGTGTTCAAAAGGTGGTCGTGTAGTGGTGGTCGCGTAGGTGGTCGTGTAGTGGTGGTCGCGTAGGTGGTCGTGTAGTGGTGGTTGTGTAGGTGGTCGTCCTCTATGTCTGGTCCCTTCAATTTTGGTAGGAAAAGCAACGGCATATTTGTACAGATGGCATAGGTGGAACTAATTGGTTAAAAATCATTTTCTTTTTCTTCTTCTATTGATACAACAGCCCAGGGTGGGCCAAGGCTTTATTAAGAACCTTCTTCCATTCCAATCTCCATTTAGAAACAGCTCTCCAATAATTAGTCACTCTCTAAATTTTAAAACTGTCCTCCACACAATCAACCATCTCAATATTTAGGTCTACTCCTGGTTCTAATTCCAATAGGTTTGTAATTGAAAATTCTGAAGGTCAAGGAAGAGGGATCCACACGGCAGATGTGGCATACCAAGCTTTAACGACCAATCTGTGTTGTTGTTGTTGTGGATAATGCCACCTGCCTGACGCAGTCAGAACCAGGCCCACGAAATTCATCATGGCAAGGGGCTAGAAGTATGCCTATCGTAGGCCTAGACCTTGAACACGATACAGGTGACAGTACGAATTAGCTCGGCAAAATTTCCCGAAGGGATGATAGACGGCGACACCACCTATCTCCACCTCCACAATTTTGCCATGGGACTGGAGGGGAGGGAAATATTCTCCAGTCCCCTGCACTCGTGGTTCAGCCCAAAAGACTTTTTCTGTCCCACTGATTTAACGAGTACTTACTCCGTGTGTACTCGGAGGGTATTTGGTGGCATCGGGCATCGAACCCAGGCTTTCCGGTCTGGAGTCCGATTCTCTAACTACCAGGCAACCCACGACCAATCTTAATAGATTTAGTGACATCTGCTTCCTTAAATAGTTTATGAAATTTAAAATTACGTCGTTGTCTTCACAATACATTCTCACTCACAGCACCGAAGATATATCTAATATCTTTTTACTCAAAGATGGCTAGTTGTTTAGCATGTGATTTAGTAATTTAGTAAATACCGGTCTGATGATTGTTTTTTTTTTTTTTTTTTTTTTTTTTTTTTTGTAATTTTCGATGTCTTTTGATCAATTTTGACTTTGAGGTATCCGAATACGTTTGGGACCGTGATTTTAAAAAAAACACATAAATGGATAATTTTCATGATATTTAGTGTCACTTAGATTAGAATACATGTATAAAATTGTTTTAAGGACATTTTGACAAAAAAACATTTATTTAAATACAATATTTTGGCAAAAAATTAACTTAGAATAACCTTTTTTCAAAATGTTCTGCTTTTATAAAAAAATGCTTCTAAAATAATATTTTGCATACATAAAGTAAAGACTTTTCCCCAGTGGTCTGAACTATTTTTTTGAAAAATTCACATTATTTTCAGAGTTACGACCAATTGAAACAACTATTGGCGTTTTTGTCTTAAAATTTCTCCCCTCTATTGTCATAAAGCATGAATGAACCCACTTGTCAGTTATATATTTTAAAAATTCTAGTTGAACCTCTGTGCAGCGGTCTGATCTATATAAAGGCAAAATAGTGTTATGATAGAATTATCTTTCACAATAGGAGAATATTTTGGAAATTAATCATTCTATGTTCATTTTTGTTCAAAATATTGTACTTAAATAATTTTTTATTGTAATACTATTCTTAAAACAATTTTATATTCATTTTCTAATCAAAGTGACGCTAAATATAAATATTATCCATTTACACGCTTTTGAAAAATCACGGTTCCGAACGCAGTCGGATACCTTAAGAAAGCTCTTAGATCTTGATGGCAATGATTTAGTTAAACATCATTCTTCATTAATTTAAAATTATTTTCAATTAAATAAAAATTGTTAATAAAGTTGAGATACCAACATTATTATTCATTAGATAACAACTATTGTTGCAAAAATTTTATACCATAGTATTTCTTCATTGTAGAAAAGCCACGTAAAAATAAATCGTATTTGACACTTATCTGTTACTTGTTACCCCAAAAATAATTTCAAATATCCGTTCCGTTGCGCGTGACTCAGAAATATAGAACTAATTGCATATTCATAATTGTTGCAATATATACAGGTAAAGGAAACAGGAAGATTGTTACGCTTATAAGTCAAAACATCTACTTGTTTTAAAATTATTTCTCCTCATTGTCACTTAGCAAAACAATATTAATATGTTTTTGAGCTCACTAAAGTACTAAGTGGATACAAATATTTAAAAAAAAATACAGAGTGTATATTAAATTACTTTCATTCTGTACGCTTCTGCCCTTACGTGCTTTTCGTGGAAAAATAATTCACAAAGTTAGTAAATAAGAAAATAAGTAAATTTTTTATATTTAATAAGTGATTATACATATTTTTACTTTTTCCTAAGTTTTCAATATTCAAAATTTCTTTTACATATCTAACTTTTTATTTATGTTAAGAAATCACTGCAATGTTATTATTCTTAGTTCAGATTTAAGCGTGAGGTTAAAAGACCATATTTGTTTCATATGGTTTTTACGTCATTTGTTTTCAGCTGAAAAACTTCATTTTGTTTAATTCTATTTGTTATGTTAAGCAAATTTAAGCAGCAAAAACAAATGCTAAAAGTTGCTAAAACTTTTAATTTAATATTTAATAAAATAGTGTATTATTAGTCCTCCACAATCGATACTTTTCAGATATAAATCGTAAAATTTCCTGTTGAAAAATGAGTAAAATATTTATAATCGAACACATATAGTGTGTGTGTGCTTAAGGATTAAAAAAGGAATAAACCTTCGAAATTTTTTTTATGAGCAAATTAATATGAGATTAATAACAGAAGCAATTTTTCATACTATGGTAACATCTAATATTCTGAACTATAAGAATATTTCATGAATTTAACATGCAGGGAATTTCAAATAAAATTGCATTTATCTCAAATATGTTATTTTGAAGATTGATGTTGCTTGTTTTGAATAAAAATATTCAAGTGTGATATTCTTGATATCAGGTACAAAAAATACTAAGTAATAAACTTTTTTTTATTCAGATTTACCGTAAAATCCGATCTACAGAGTGTTTTTTTTCCAGGTATAGAAGTTTAAGTTGGCCTTACTTTCCAAGATGGCGACCGATTTAACAGCTGTCAAGTGATTTATTCTCAGTTTGGTTTGGCAATTCATCATGAATAGACTCACGCCTGAACAAGGCTTTCAAATTGTGCAATTTTATTTCGAAAATAATGGTCGATTTTCATAAGCGAATTTTATTTAGCGATGAAGCGCACTTCTGGTTGAATAGCTCCGTCAACAAACAAAACTGCCGCATTTGGAGTGAAGCTAATCCACAAGTGTATGTCGAAGCACCGTTACATCCAGAAAAACTGACTGTTTGGTGCGCTTTATGGGCTGGTGGAATCATTGGTCCGTACTTCTTCAAAAACGATGAAGGCCACAACGTTACAGTCAATGGTGATCGGTATAGAGCCATGATTACTAACTTTTTCATTTTTGAATTGAACAATCATGATGTCCAGAAGCTGTGGTTCCAACAAGACGGCGCAACACAATCAGCTCGTGCCACAATCGATTTATTGAAAGACACGTTTGGTGACCGCCTAATTTCACGTTTTGGACCTGTGAATTGGCCTCCAAGATCTTGTGATTTAACACCGCTAGACTATTTTCTGTGGGGCTATGTAAAGCCATTGGTCTATGCGGATAAGCCACAAACTCTTGACCATTTGGAAGACAACATTCGCCGTGTTATTGCCGATATACGGCCACAAATGTTGGAAAAAGTCATCGAAAATTGGACGTCCAGATTGGACTACATCCGAGCCAGCCGTGGCAGTCCTATGCCAGAAATCATATTTAAAATGTAATGCCACAAGATTATCTTTCGAATAAAAAAAATTCATGTCATTCGAATAATACATCGTTGTTTTATTGCAATTTAAAGTTCTATACATCTCAGAAAAACACCCTACATAACACGCACTTATACTTTCAAGCTGTAATTTTTAGTTTTTAGGTATATTCGCCGTATAACGCGCTCTCCCTATTTTAAGAAAAAACCTGAAATGTACGCATGCAATGCTCTAAAATTTTGAAGTCATTTATTCGAGGTATTATTCCAAGCTTTAGTAAAAAATAATGTACTTCTGGAACTACAACACCCTAAGTTCATAAGGAATGTTATTTCTTTGAAAGAAACAGTATTTTTCGATACATGTAGAAGTTAAATTTTTTTTATGCTCATCTGTTTTTTTTTATTTTAAAGCTCTCACTTTAAATACCCGCCGTATAACGCGCACCCGTAAATTGTGATTCTTTGTGTGTGTGTTAAAAGTGCGCATTATACCCCGGATTTTTACGGTAGTTTAAAAACTTGAGAAATGGAAAAATCAGTGACAAATCAATTAAATACATTTATTGAAAAATTGAGAAATTTTAATTTTAAGTTGTCGACAAGGGTCACCGGAAAAGCCATTTCTTGTTTAATCCGCTTCCGAGAATTATGGAGAGCTAGTTTACTTTATTGTAATTTATCTCACACTTTATTAAGAAAATAAGAGTAAGGTCTAATTACTTCGTTGGTTGGAATTACCATCGATATAATTCTACTTGAATGCAATTACCAACCGTTCTATTTATGAACAGTCGAGTGACGAATCCGACACAGAAATCAATACCTATATATTTTATCTAAAGCAGCTAAATTGAGAATTTAGCTTAATGAGAATACTTTTGAGCCCCAATTGTATTTGATATGCAATAATTCTTATTATTCAACACGATAAGCTTTAATGGAGGTTTTAACATCCCTGGTCAACTTAATTCATGATCATGGCCAAGAGAGCTCGAGGATTTCTAGAAGTTATTCTAAAGAACTTTTTTTTGATATTTTTGGACTCTAAAGAAATTGTACTCCATGCGTAATAAATAATTGAATAAATAATATGGGAGTGAATATTATATCAAAAATACACTGATGACCACACAGAATGAAACACCAAGAAGGACCAGATATATCACAGCGAAATTTATTTGGCAGATAACATTTCGTACGAAGATCAAACGATTAAATTTACAGCCTCTTATGACGTGTGGATGAAGGCAAAATCAGTAGGTATTGTAGTCGCCATTGTTGGCTATAACCACTGCCACACTTCACGGCATAGAATCAAAGAGGCTTTGGATGTATCCTTGAGGCAAAGCAGCCTCTATCCTTGTGGTTTCCAGATATTGCCAAAGTTGATCTGGTGTAGCAGCGGGTGGTGCATCCCGGGTCAGTCATTGTACAAGTATGGACCACACGTTATTGATTGGCGAAAGTTCGGAAAAACAAGCATGACAAGAAAGCAATTCAATCTGATGGGTTCCCTTGAATATTGCGTGCCACGTGTGGTCGCGCATTATCCTTTTGGAATATGGCGGATGACAAGCGCTGAATGTATGGGAGGACCATGGACTCCAACACCTCAGAGACGTAACGCTGGCTGTTCAGTGTACAGGCAATGTGTACTAGAGGGGTGCGGAAGTGAACTCCAATACCACTCCAAACCATGATACCGGGTGCAGGACCAGTGTGGCACTTTGCCGCAAACAGCATCGAATGGTATGAACAAACCCCGTATGTTGTGTAACAGACTGAATGTGTTGTGCTGTGGTTCGTGATGTGGCTGCGTGATCCATCGCTGCAATGCTCATAATCCGCCTGTCATCACAGGTTGTGGTGCAACAATGTATGTGATCGGCCCCTTTGATTCCTCCTGTACTCAGCAATCAGCGATGACAGATCCGCATTACAGTTGCTTGGCTTCGTCCAAAACGTTGACCGATTTCTCTGAAGGAAAATTCGCAATCCCTATAGGCTACTATTCTTCCTCGGTCGAATTCAGAAACTTAGTCAAAAGACGCTCGATGTCTTCCACGAGGCATTGGTATAGGCTATTATTCTTCCTCGGTCGAATTCAGAAACTTAGTCAAAAGACCCTCGATGTCTTCCACGAGGCATTGGCACACACACACACACACACACACACACACACACACACACACACACACACACACACACACACACACACACACACACACACACACACACACACACACACACACACACACACACACACACACACACACACACACACACACACACACACACACACACACACACACACACACACACACACACACACACACACACACACACACACACACACACACACACACACACACACACACACACACACACACACACACACACACACATACACATACACACACACACACACACACACACACACACACACACACACACACACACACACACACACACACACACACACACACACACACACACACACACACACACACTCACACACACACACACACACACACACACACACACACACACACACACACACCACACACACACACACACACACACACACACACACACACACACACACACACACACACACACACACACACAACGCACGCAGCTTTTATTTAATTTGTGATGAAGATTTAACTTAACCTGAATAATCATGTGCTATTTAGACGTCAACGACTACTTTAACACTGGTTTTAGAGATCAATTCTTGCCAAAAATTCGACTTTTATTAAAAAAATGTGTGTAATTACAAATTTAATGTGGTTAAAAGTTTTTAATGTTAATTAAATGGTGTTTTTGCCATTTGTATTTGCTTAATATATTATGATTTTGTCATATGTATATACATATTTATATTAATTGTAATTATTTAATAAAAGTAAATAATAAAAAAATTTTCTTTGTTGATCTAATAGGGAATTGATTTTAAAACATTTTTTTGCATATTATTTGTTATCTGATGAAATTGTTTGACAGTATAATAAGGAAGTACCGGAAAATGGATGACGAGAAGCTGCAAATCATTGGAAGACAAGGGAAAACCTTCCTTTTACCAAGAGCTGGAAGAATACCATAGTTCTACAAGAATATTTCGTAATTTTCTATTTTTATTTGATACAATAAACTCACATTTATGTTTTTCTGCTTTGATTGAGTCGGATATATATTCTACTATGGTAGTTTTGCACCATTAGAGAATATATTACGTATTTACGAAACATCTACATAAAAATATGTCTAATATCTATAAGATCTGCCTGTGTTTCTGAGAAACCAACAGTGAAAAAGTAGGACTGCAGCCGAGTGCTAATAAATAAAGGTGATAAAGTAAAATAAACTATTATTTAAAGGGAAAATTTATTTTTTAAATATTTAGGGTCTGGAACGTCCATAGAGACTATGTTAGAAAATTACGTAAATTTATGTACTTTATTCTCAGAAACTGCGTATTTCTCACGGATAAAATTTTAAAGTTGCTCATGTACTATAAGTGTTTTTTTCAGGTAGCAGAAGTTTAAGTTGGCATTACTTTCGAGGGCGACAGGTTGAACGGCTATAAGAGTGATTTATTCTCAGTTTGGTTTAGCAACTCATCAAAACGATCAACAAGCAAGGCGTAGATTCGTCGAATGGGCCCAAAACGAGATTGCCGTTGTTCCCGATTTTCATAAGCGAATTTTGTTTAGCGATGAAGCGCACTTCTGGTTGAATGGCTACGTCAACAAACAAAACTGCCGCATTTGGAGTGAAGCTAATCCACAAGTGTATGTCGAAACACCGTTACATCCAGAAAAGCTGACTGTTTGGTGCGCTTTATGGGCTGGTGGAATCCTTCTTCAAAAACGATGAAGGCCACAACGTTACAGTCAATCGTGATCGGTATAGAGCCATGATTACTAACTTTTTCATTCCTGAATTGGACAATCATGATGTCCAGGAGCTGTGGTTCCAACAAGACGGCGCAACATGTCACACAGCTCGTGCCACAATCCATTTATTGAAAGACACGTTTGGTGACCGCCTAATTTCACGTTTTGGACCTGTGAATTGGACTCCAAGATCTTGTGATTTAACACCGCTAGACTATTTTCTGTGGGGCTATGTAAAGTCATTGGTCTATGCGGATAAGCAACAAACGCTTGACCATTTGGAAGACAACATTCGCCGTGTTATTGCCGATATACGGCCACAAATGTTGGAAAAAGTCATCGAAAATTGGACGTCCAGATTGGACTACATCCGAGCCAGCCGTGGCAGTCCTATGCCAGAATTCATATTTAAAATGTAATGCCACAAGATTATCTTTCGAATAAAAAAAATTCATGTCAATCGATTAATACATCATTGTTTTATTGCAATTTAAATTTCGATACCTCTAAAAAAACACCCTTTATAAATAACACTGTAACGAAGAGTTTTGTCTTTTTGTTAAAAATTAAACTAATTATGAATTTTTAAGAATTGTACAATTTTGTTTCCCTAAAATTTGGTTTAAAAAAGTCATATCTAAAAAGGTTTGCTAGATATATCTAATTCCTTACGTTAAAATAGTATGTAAACATATTAAAAGTCTCTCTCTTCTCACTGAAAATTTGAGGATTATATCATAAGTAGTTTTTGAGAAAAAGTTACATAAAGGGAAAGAAATTACATTTTGAGAAACTCGGCTTTAAAGTAAAAATTTGTAATTTTTTGATCGTTTACTTTTTTTAGAACTTTCCAGAAGCATATGGAGCCCTTTTTTAACTCTCTGCTCTTACAAAAGACTCTTCTAATTTGTTTTTTCATTATTTTTGACAATTTTGTCTTTTTTAGGGATCTCAAGATACTTTCGTTGGGCTACACGAATCCTACGTCCATCTAGTTTTTGAAGTATGGCACATAGGTATAACTTGGTTCAGTAACAGAATGCTTTGAAATCATTAATTTTGCTGCATGACACATATTGAACTGTGCAATAGCCATATTTACCCCTAATTTTAGAATTTTTAATTCCACAAATGTAGATTTTGGAATCACACTGACCATATGGAGCTATTAACTAACTCATTTGGGTTCTGAGACTTTCCATGTAAATATTTTTCTTTAATAACATAGGATCACCTAGATCTCTAAAAATTGGCTTCATTTAATTCATTAGTATGTATGTATTAGTATGTATGTATGTATGTATTAGTATGTATGCACGTGTGTATGTATTTATATCATAGTCTTTCGCTACATTCAGCTTCTGTCTTTTGAAACCTGCAGCAGGCATTTACACCCGCGGGACATAGACCATGTTGAGGGCTTTCGTTTGAAGACAGAACATGAAAATAAATAGCCCAAACAGAAGTTTCCAAATACTGTGTAGATCAATTATAAAATTTCTAATAATAGCCATACAATATCTTTGGATTTTTTAAAATTAAAATGTCAGTGAGTCGGTTACGACCATTTAAGCGTTTCCCATTGCTTAACTTTTTCTCCCTGTTTCACTTTTAAGATCCAAAAGACGTCTACCCATACACCTTTGGATAATCCCAATACACTCTAATTTTTCCACTTGAGCATCATATGGATTCGCGCTCATTAGAAACTTATGCAAAGGGAAACACAAGTACTCCTATCAGAGCTCGTTTGATGCTCGTCAAGTGAGTAGCTTATTTTAAAATCAATAAAACTATTTCTATATTTATAGTATATCCTCATATATATTATTTTAAACAGAAACATTTGAACTTTTAGAAAATATAAAAAGTGAAATTCAATACTTTTCAAAAATTCATGTGCCGGACCCTTAAATACACATTCATTGTCGTCTATACGCCTAAGTGTAAAATAAAATTAAAAGATTAGAACATCTTATTATTATATATTAAATTATTTTGATACATGAGAAATTAATAACAAAATATAAAAATGTGAGTTGGCAACAGGAAATGGATGGTCGCACTTTGAAAATCAAATTCACTCGGGTCCACTTTATGTTGTGGTAATTGAAGATCAAATGCGGAATTATACTAGACGTACTGACAATGGTTTGTGGTTATTTTTAAAATCTTAATTTTTATCTGTTTGAAAATCGTTTAGACCTGATTTTGCAGAAATTTGAATGTATCCATTTAGGTGATTAGTTCAAAAGAGAAAAAAACTCTCCACATATGTTGTTGTGGTAAAAATTAATGCCACATGTCTGACAGCGTTAGTTGGAAGTACACGAAATTCATCGCGGAAAAAAGGCTAGATTTACGCCAGTCGTTAGCTATAGCTTTGAGCACCATGTAAGTGTCAGAACGTTTTTGGCTCGGTTCCAGCCAGTTTTGAGGGAGAACACCATGAGGGTGTCAGGGGCTCCACCTCTTTTCTCCATCCCACACGAGAGAGCTTGCGACTTAACGTTTATTTAAAGTGCCCCCATGCCTCAAAGGCACTTGCTCTGTTTACAAACATCCTTGCCCTCTCCCGGGTTCAGACCCAGGCCCTACTGCACAGCTTGTGAAAGCCAGCGTTGCTAACCACTATACCAGATGGGCGACTCTTCCAGATATTTGATTGGAATTAATTAAAACTTAGAAAATCTTGTATTCCCTACCAAAAAGAAAAGAAAAAAGATCTTAAAATTGAAATTAATTTTGTCTAAAAAGCTAAGCGAATTTCTCTTAAATCACTCTCAGACCGAAAGTTTTTTTATTATACCAAAAAGGGGGTTCTATACAGAAATAAACATACAATAGCATAATAACTTCATTTTTTCTTTATACAATAAAAAGAATTATTTTCCCTCAATTTTATGTCCCAATCAGTTTATTTGTTCTCGGAATTTCTAGCAAGCGCATTGAAGAACAATTGCTTCCTCATTCTCTTATAAGGGAAAAGCCTTCTAATCCCAAACGTTGACATGATTACAACACGTTTCTTTCTGAATTTTCTAATTAGAAGCCATTACTTTACAAGCACTGAGAGCGTTACTCTTCCATTAGCAACAGTTAAATTGCTCTAACCCCTTAGGCTACAGAGCAACATTTTACGGCAATCAATTGGTGTGGTAATCTTAATCTTTTAAGTGCAATAATTGTACGGTCAAAACTCGATGCCATTGAATTTGACCCTAGGTGAATAATTCTTCCGCACATCCAACAGACAAGCCGACGACTTCGGGTTTGTTTGAGAGGTGTATAAATTGGACTTATTTCTGACCTCAATTCACGTGAAAGCTGTATAACTGTAAGACAAGACCAGAATGGTGTAGATAATTTTTGTTTTTTTTTTTTGGTTTAGTTTTGTAATCGCTCTTTTAGTCTCAACTGCATTGACGACTTGAACACCCGATCATGCGGGTGTATTATAACTGTTAAATAGTACTTTGTATTACCGTAAAATCCGGCGTCTAAACGCGCACTTTTAACAAAAAATAAGATCAGGTGCACGTTTTACGTGGTTAAGAAACTGATAGTTTTAAAAGTAAAACAAAGAGGCTAACACACATAAAAATTAAGACCTGAAATAATGTTTATTTAAAAGAAATGACATATCTATGAACTTCAAGTGATTGTAGTACCGTGGAAATATACTATGTTTCAAAAGTTCATTACACTTAGAATAACTCAGCTTCAAAATATAAGAATTATTGGATACTACATAAACAGTTTTCGTAAAAAAGGCGTGAGTGTTACACGGCGAATACACCTAAAATTAAAAAAGCAGCTTTGAACGTATGGGCGCAGTTCTTTCACCAGTGCGCATTATACGCCGGATTTTACGGTATATCAACTAATGTGTAAGTACTTCATTTCATTAAAATCTCTGTAGAATGCTCTATAGATACACTAAAAATGAAAATTCTCTTACTTATGTTTATGTATATATATGTGTATGTTTTTATATGTATGTATGTGTATATGCATGTGTATATGTATATGTGTACATACGTATGTGTATGTATATATGTATATGTGTGTATATGTATGTGTATATGTATGTGGGAAATTTCACATGAACATTCTATGGAGGGCGCTGTCAAGGCAGCCACCAGGAGTTAACGAAGGAGAGGATTCAGGCGAGCGGACGCTAGACGCGGAGGTCGATGATCCGGGGCTGAAGGAAGAGTGACGAGAACGGTGGCCGAGTAGGGACCACCAACCCGTTGTCCACAAGAGAGACGCGTAGGTCACTCTCCAGCACTATCGTGCAGATTGTCATCCACTATACCAGAACTGTCGTTAGAGCCAGGGGGCTTAATCGAATTGTAGATACTGTGATTATATGTGTTAAACGTCTGTCGTAGTGAGTAGAACTGTGTGTCCAGCATTAAACGTTAGATTAGAAACAAACGAGAGTGTGATCATTGAATACCCCTAGAACTGTACCATAATCCCACATGTATATGTGTGTATATGTATGTGTATGTGTATATATGTATGTATATATGTGTAATTGTATATATGTATGTATATATGTGTATGTGTATATATGCATGCATGTGTATGTGTTTATATGTATGTGTGTATGTGTATATATGTAAGTATGCATGTGTATATATGTGTGTATGCATGTGTATATATGTGTGTACGTGCATTTGTATATGTGTGAATGAATGTCTGTGTATGTGCATTTGTATATGTGTATATATGAATGTCTGTGTATGTGTATGCACATGTATGTGTATATGCAATATGCATGTGTGTATATACGTTATTGTTGTTGTTTTCTGATGCCACCTGCCTGACGTAGTCAGATCGGGAGCCCACAGGAAATTCATCGTGGCATGGGCAAGAGTACGTCTGTCGTGGGCCTTGAGCACCATACAGGTGACAGTGCAATTTTAGCTCGGTGAAATTCCGAAGGGACGATAGATGGCGACACGACCTCTATCTCCACCTCCACAATTTCATATTGTATATACGATGTATATATATGTAATAACTTAAATTAATGTCTACTCCTAATTGAAATTTTCTGTATTGGTAACGTCTTATTTCTATTTCCTATTTCGAAACGCGTCCCATTTTATCTTTTCTAAAGCATTTAAAACATTATGTTGTGGTATATTTACTACTTATTCTTTAGATTTTGAATTTTTGATAGTTTTTTTGGCAATTCCAAGAAATACAAGATCTTTTCTTGCTTTATACGTGTGTTTTTAACCGGGTTTCAATGTTCCCTAAGCCAGGTGTGCCCAACCCAAATCGGTTGGTGGGCCACGTAAAAATTTACTAAACTGAGGTGGGCCACACATATCAAAATAAAAAAAAATATTTAAAATATTTTACTATCATACAGCATTCAAAATATGATATGATCAACATTCAATTATTGATATGATCAAAAAACACCAAATTTACCTTTTACTGGATCACAATCACAACAAAGTTGATAGTCGACCGATTGCACTTGTTGGTGGAAGAATATCTCTTAACCCACAAGGTTCTTATCTACAGTAGATTTATGCTGCCATCTGAGGTTACGTAGTATAAGAACTATGTGCGTAACATCTTCACATTTTATACTTGTGTTACAGTACGTTTGCATAAAATTGATTTAGATTTTCAAAATTTTTATTTCAAATGCAAAAATGCTATTAAGTAAAGAAGAACAGCTTTGTAATTATTACACTGTTTGTCAAAAAAAGTTTTTTTCTGCCCGATAGCCAAATGTTTAGTTTCTTATTGTATGATATTAATTATTGCACCGTGATTAAATATATATCATAAAATGAAAAAGTTACATAATTTCAAAAGGTTAAAATATTAAACATTTTTATTCTGCTGCTGTAATTATCTTACATTTCTACTAGCTGGTCTGACAGTCCTGAGGCAACTCATTGAATCCATCATCGGATTCTTTCATTGCCAAATAAAACATGAAAAAGATTACTAATCTGAACTTAAAAATATAGACATAAATTATTTCTCTGACAAATAGAACTAAATACACTACTCACTCTCAACGAAGTTCTCGTTGAAAGAGAAATAACACACCCAAGCTCATCTGCTTTCCTTCATCCATCAACACCTGTTATTACAATTGCTTGGAAGTCAAATGAAGGGAAAAAATATTTCGGTTAAAACTGCACGCGGGGAGAGGTGGGGGTGGGTCAAAACACGATATTTTCGATTCAACCGTCTGTAGTCCAAATGTCTAAAATGATATAGACAGAAACTTAAATTGGACCGCAAAAATTCTCAAATGGGCCGCGGGTTGGGCATGCCTGCAATGTGATATCATTTTTATAAATAACTAATTACAGTCGACTCTTGCTAATTTAAACCTTTGATAATACGAACCTCACGCTAATTCGAAGTATATGCTCAGCCCCTAGAAAAACTCTTGATATTTCGAACTAAAACTATACGTTTTGGTATACTCAATATTTCGAAGTCAAATCTGTGGCTGGCCAGACTACAACACGCGATAATTCAAAAGTTATCTTATAAAAACTCTCGACAATTCGAACACTCACTATCATGTACAGTCCTGCAGAAAATAGGTTGGAGCTTACATGTTTTGTGTTGTATTGTCTCTGCGTGTCTCACCTGTAACGTAACTGCTTTGATGACCATCTGTCTGCTATCCCTTCTTTGCATTTCCCGGTTACTCGAGCAAAAAGACACTTTTATTGCTTTCTTTCTTCCAGTGGACAGTAGATCGGCCGCACTATTTGTCAGCATGCATATCTTTCACTTAACACGTGGCCTTGTAACGCATGTGTTCAGAAAGGATGGTCCGCTATCGTGAAGAAAAGATGCATAGGATTGTGTAGAGGAGCAGGATCGGTTTTAATACAAAAATGTATTCCTTTAATACAGGACTTTTAGCTTCTGTATAATATTTATACTGTATGCTACATACTTTTTAAAAATACTTTAAAATAATTTTATACATATGTGCAATTGTTGTTTTATTTCCTAGTTTCAAATTCAAATGTGTGACAAAAAATTTATCTCCGTGCATTTTGGGTGTTCTTTTCTACTTCCTCTTAATAATTCGAAGTTTTTCATTAGTCCTTCCAACTTCGAATTATCGAGAGTCGACTGTATTCCCTTCTGTTTAAACAAGTGGCTGTATTTTTTTAGAACACGTTTTCCCCTGTTCTTCCCATGTATAAAAACCTGATATTTGAATAATTCCCACTTTTATATTTTGGCACTTATACGAGGAACATGCTCAAATAACTCACTTGATGTTCAACATAAATAAATGATGTGATCAAGATCAAGCCTCCTTCTTTTTTCCGCAACGAGTACTTCATCATAGTTGACAAAAATGTAAATTTTTCGCGGCAATATATTTCATGTATAAGAATGTATACATTTGTATATGTATATGTTATAAGAATATATATATATATATGTACATGTATATGTATAATAATATATATATATGTATATGTATATGTATAAGAATGTATATGTGATAAACCCCCAACCCTTCAAGTGTCAGTTGGGATAAAACCTACCAGAACAACTCAACCCGCCTCCCGCATAAGGACTTTGACTTCCACTCCGGCGAACTTACGAGAACCACGTGAACGAACGGCGCCATGGCTACTGATCGATACTGAAATAAGACTCGTAGAGTTACTCCAACACATGATATATTTATATATATATATATATATGTATATGTATAAGAATGTATGTATATGTATATGTATAAGAATGCATATATATGTATATGTATAAGAATGTATGTAAATGTGTATATGTATAAGAATGTATATATATATATGTATATGTATAAGAATGTATATATATATGTATAAGTGTAGGCATGTGTGTATTTGCAAATTTGTATATTGTATATGTATGCATGTGTGTGTATAATTTATTTTATGTATCTTAAAATGCTTTTACTAAAAGACACACCAAAAGGAATCTAACTATATATCTAATGTAATACATGTTTCTTTTAGAAATCAAAAGATTCTTGTAAATTCCGACTGTATATTAATACCAATAAGGAGTTAGAAATACCAATTTGTGACTTGCGTATTTCTAAACAAATTTTACTTGTGTTTTAAGTTTTTTTTTTTATTTCAGTCGAAAAAGACTTTAAAATATATTTCCTGTATTATTTTTAAAAGTGTCGGCTCTTCAAACGTTTTTTTTTTAAAAACTTTTTTTTTCGCGTGTTATTAAAAAAGAGATCATAATGTGTGTGTGTGTGACACCCACAATATTCTCACCCTTGACTCATATGTGAATATTTGGAAAGACACGTCATACCAAAGAAAATTGGATGAAATCCTACAAGTCGATGGCCTATTATATCTCACTGCGATTTTCGGAGGAAATATTCCCGAACTTCCGCGTTTAAACGCGTGGCAGTAGAATCGATAACGATCGATTTCCGTAGAAGTTTAGAGGCATGAATTCACAAAACACATATCAGTTTATCCCTTTAAGGGGAATGCACATTTCATCTGCACTCAAAAAAATGTTTGGTAGAACAAAAGGCCAAATAGGGTATCTAAATATTGTTCTGTAGAGTTTCTTCCGACAATCTTCGGGGATTTACCTATTTTTGCAAAAAGTACTACCCTATTAAAATGTTTAAAATAACCCAAAACGTCACAAAATGTCTGATGATATCTCCTAGCGAAAGGTGCTTTCAGTTCTGATAGAAGTTTTTTTTGTAATATTTATCTGTATACTTATTGTAGCCTAAGTGGTCATGGTCTCGGACTCGTGGCCAGCCACTCATGAGATCGAGCTCCAATCGAAGATCCTTGTGTAGAGAGACTGACGCATATTAAATCTGTCAATGCTCAAAACCTCCCGTTGTCATCATCTAAGTTCGGAATGGGATTTGCCAGCTTATGTGTGAGTCATCCTCGCTGCTTGATTACGGTTCAAAATTACAGGGTTCGTTGTCAGCCAGCACGCTTGGTTTTATGGCACAAAACAAAAACAAACTATATATATACGAGAGTTGCGGCAAAAAGTAAAGCAGCAGCTGTTTTTTCTTGAAGGTACCAGTCTGGTTGGAAAATGTGACATATACAGACGAAAGGACAAGGTGTTTTTTCGTCTCCAACATGTGGACAATGAATAGCACTGAAATATCGTAACATACTAAATGATTACGGTAGTATAAAGGGCAATATGGTCTTCACGGTGACAAAAGAATGACAACACAGTACACCCACTGGCTAATGCAAAGGTATGGTAGGCCTTATTTCCAAAGGGCTTCCACCAATTCACTGTGATATTCCAACACATTCCCCCCGGAGAACAGCTATTTTGATGCAGAATCCGCTGGCATAGCTAAGTTCTGGAGGGACCCTATCAAAAATTCCTCCAGGGACCTTATTTTAGATATGAGAATCCTGTTGGTGGATTGTAGATACACATGTTGGGGGCCCCTGTAGCTTGGGGCCCCGTATCATTGATACGGCGGTAGCTACGCCCTGGTAAAGAACGCTGCTCAATACGGGTTACTTCCATCACACGACACTCACCAATTGACTGATTTCATATCCCTCGCTGCGCTACTACTAGCTATCACATAGTTTTGTGTACACACCAGGCTTGCAGAACTTCCACGCGACACATATACGTTTGTGATCCCACGTTTATAAAAGAAAAATAGTTGCCATGACTTATGCTAACCCTTGTATATACAGTCCGACCTATTTAACGAATAATGAACACCGAATTTACGAATTATTTCAACAGCTACAAAAAAAAATTTATTATTGTTTTTTATCTGAAAAAAATTGATTTTTTTTCTAATGACACATCTTTTTTGGCCTGAACTGAAAAAGACTTTTTTTGTAAGCAGCAAATTTTGACGGGATAGGGTGCTATTAGAATTATTAGACTTTACAGGTGCAGATGAGTCCTGAGTGTCACCAATTGTGTGAGCTTTGAATAGAAAAGAAAAATTCCTTTTTAATATCTGATCACTCCACAAAACGTAGGGGTATTTTAACATTTTAACTATTATGTTACATTTGATGACGGATGGCACTGTTATTATCAAAACTGTTACATTTTCTAATGCTTTACATTTTGGGGAAAACTGTGCAGCAGGATGTAAATGACGCTGTATTTTTCTTCTCTACATAATGTCGAAAAAGAACTCTTTCGAGTCAAGTATTAAAGAGATTTTTCAGACGTTTATTAATCAGTATTTTAAAATTTCTAATTTACTGGTGCGTAGTAATTCACTAACAGTATTTAAGCTGTTAAATAAAAGTCCTGCAGTTTCTAAATGTTGATATTTTTATGTGGTTGCTTATTATAGAATTTCCAAAATAAAAGTATAAAAATTTCTATCTTTTTTTTTTTTTTGATGGATGCCAATATAACGAATAACTCGAATTTTTACAACGAAATGTACGGTACTGATGAATTCCTTAAATCGGGTTCCGACTGTATGTATATATGTATAGTGTACCTTATCGTATCTTTTTACATTATATTTACCGTACATCCCGGATAATAATACGCATTTTTAACACAAAAGTAGGACCAAAATTTATGGGCACGTGTTATAAGCCGGTATAAAAATGACAGCTATAAAAAATATAGAAAATATGAGCATGTGTGTGTTGTGAAGCCCCCGCCCGTGGGGACTCCCGTTCTACATTATCTACGCATGTTTCTGTGTGGGAAGAACGAAGGATCACTCAAATCATTCATTTAGAGATCTGTTTATTAGATCTAGCTTAAACACAATACACAACAATAATAATCTAAGTAGGCTGATCTAGAATGAGATGGACGCAGCTCGTATTACCGAATAATCGCGTAATTGACCGTCTAATCTAACTCTATATATTAAATGCTATCTCACTAGTAATCGCACTAATTCGCTTACTGCTATATCTTGGGTAAACAGCTATCTTCAGAAACACTTCTGACGTGGCTTTAATCCGACTCTGATCCTTTAGCCTCCGGATCCACCTTTGGATTGACTGTACTGGACCGATTAGACTAATTCCCGAACTCAATCTAGACTAATTCTCGAATTTATCTCAATTCACTTCTACACATAGGCATAGACCTTACATAGCCCCTCGCGAACGTTAACTTCCACAAAACCACGTTCTTCTTCTTGAGTTGGTTGGAAAGAATTTTTATTCTGGCGCCAAGCAACCCAAGAGGACTGTTATATAAAAATGCGATGAAATCCCCGTCACAGTGTAGTAGGTCCTCTCTCTCTTGCCGCCTAGAGGTGTGAGAGGAAGGGGAAGAAACACTTGCCATATTCAAATACAATCTATTTATTAATCTCACAAATAGCAACACTGATTCAAAGTAACTTCAACGAGAAGAGATAATCTCAATATAAGTAATATGTGGATTAAAGCTGAGATGCCGAATTTATGAGGAAGGCTATAATTATCCACGATCCTCTCTCTCTTTATTCAGAGATTAAAATCACTACTATCATTTATCTGAACACTAATTAAACTCACAGTGACCAATCGCCACTTTAATGAAATACTTTCACCCGTCCAATATTTCAAAATAGACTATAAACTTGAATAATACCTGATTAGTAGCAATCTGTCATATCTCTTCACTTTCTCTCTCTATCTCCTATTCTCACTAGCTAGAAAAACCTAGACCATATATAGTAGAGCTAATTTGAATAATCACGTTTTTCTCCTTCAGAGGGTTGGCTGTGCGTAGGGTGGCTTGATAGACCAAAGATTTTCCAGCGCGGATTGTGAAAGTGCACCGGAATGTGCGATCTTACCACATGCATAATTGTTTTGATTTTCTATATACATTGAGCCTTCTTTATAATTTTTTTTCATCTTTCTAAATGTAAGATATCACGGTTTGAAATTTGTTTTGAATGGCTTATCTTAAAGCTGAAGTACATAATGGCTTTCATCCACCTGAAATACTTACCATGTCTCTGTTGCACTCTGTCGGTAATTTCTGCGTATTATTCGTTTTAGATATATGGGATCTGAACTAAGACTTTCTGCACATTCTTTAAAACGCCAAAACCCTTTAGCGCTAGCCGAACATTTCATATCCACAATTTTTAAACCGTTTTCGTCCATCCATTTTTTCTCGTGCACATGAATGAAAACATCAAGAGTAGTTTCCGGTAAAGGCTTTCTTTTAAAAATAACTGTGGGTTTTTAATGTTGTACTGACCGCTAAGCAGTAGAGCAGGCTATAGGATTGTGAGGGCACCTATATGTAGGAGGTAGGAAGAAACACTAGCCATGATCCAATCGATCTATTTATTCATCACACAATATAACGGCACAAATTCAATTAATAACAGTAAGAACATCTCGGTGCTAACCACGAAAGTGGGACAACGACGAAATACACGAAGATTAGGGAGACTATCAAACTCGATCCTTACTTTATATAGAATCGAATCTATTATCGATTTAATCTAATATTAATTTAATCTCAGCGATCAATCGTCACTTTAAATCTTTTTTCCTAATAAGTATTTATTCATAATAATCAATAATGATACTTGTCAGTAAACAATCTCACCAGATTTCTGGTTTGCATCCCCACCCCTACTCTCTTTTTTGCTAGAAAACTTTTTGATTATATATAGTAAACTTAATTTGAATATCACGATTTTCTTCTTTTAAAAGGTTGGTTGTGAATAACGTGAATTGATAGCCAAAGAGGATGAGTGGAAGGATCGCGAATAGATCCGTCACAGGGCGAAGCGAAATACTTCGTGACCTATTATGTGAACCATTTTTCATCAAAGAAAAAGAATTTGCCTCATTAAAAAAATGCGCGTTATACGGCGAATTAATTTAAAGATTTTTTTTAAAAATGCTATTATAAAGAATAGGTGAGCGTAATACACGGTATGTCACTGAAACTTATATTTGTTTTGCTTACTTTTCCCCAATGAGTTAGCTATTCTGATTAGCTTTTTGCAGACATAGCAAATCATCAAATGTGAATACATTTCAGTGGTGCATCTTGATATCAAATTTAGATGCTTGAGTTAATTTTAATTTAAGCTCTCTTCGGATGCTGATCATTGCCATGTTTTAATTTTGGCGAGAGCACCAGAGCCAAATTGATACTAAAAGAATTTTTTACATGCCATATAATCATACGACAGGCAAGCCAACGATTTTCGCATCCAAAAAAGTCCATCATCTCCAGCCGCGGTCGAGCCCACAACCTTGGACTTACAAAATGAGCACGCTACCTCTAGGCCACCAGAGCATGTTTTCTTACTTATTTATTGCAATTATTATGGTATAAATGGACTATTTTTTCCTTCTCAAACATATTGAGTACCTTCAATAAACATGGATATTTTCCTTTTATTTCATACTCTTAATAAAAAATTAAGTTTCAAGGACAAAATTGGTTTCAACTCCCTCTTAAAATGATAATTTATTCAGCTTTTGAAAGAGAACATTTTTGGAATTTTACCCTAACAGTTTTCAAAAATAAAATAGGCTTAAACTCTGGAAAACAAATGTGCTACTTCTTATAAGCCAAGTTTTTTACTGTATCCATTTGTTAAATTCTATTTTAAGTTCCTTCTAATTTTAAAAGAATTTCCACTTGCAGAAAGGTAAATGATACAGGGATTTGATGCGAAACAATTAATTAAATTCTTTTTTTTTTAACGGATTCATTGATTATCATCTATAACTGAAAATAGAGTGACCTAATTAATACCAAAATAAAGTGTCAATGCTCTTGTATTTCGAAAGATGATTCATTTGTCCATTACATCCTGGACCAGATAATGTGAGAGTTTCCTTTGAAAGATTACATTCATATTTCTGTTGATTCACTGCAAGTTTCTTTATAAGGAGTTTTGCTCCACTTTTTAGAGATTATTTGAACTTTATCGGGCAATACTCAATTACGGAAACTAGTAGAAATTCTGTATTTGAAAAGCGTTGCATAAATTGTAACAATAGTATGGAATTAAGCGGGAGAGAGAAAAAGCTTTTCTGTGTCATTTCATTGAAGAGGTGTAGCACAATTATCAATGTAGTTTGATGAGGTCTGCCTCTCTGGCCCAGGTGTTTCTCAATACCCAGTATCTGTGAGAGACGTGCCCCTATAGGGGCGTAATAACCCTACAGGGAAGGGAGGAGCGAGAATATTGAAAAGTTTTAAAGAAAAGAAAGATTAAAAAAAAAAGTTATTAATTTACTGAAAAGGAAGCAAAACAAAATAGATTCTGACATAATAAAATAAGATACACTTTTACTTACACTGATTTAATACACTTATAAATGTATCAGTATTGTACAATGTGTTTCATAATTAATTTAACAGTACTAAGTTTAAAACAAGTTTAACAATTACCAGTTACCTATTGGCATGTCATAAAATTATATACAAAAATTTAATACTTATCTTGATAATTTGTACGGTTTACAATTAAAGTCGCATTGTAGCTTTACGTCAAAGTATATTATTATTGAATTCAATACATTGTTTTTGTATGGAAGGGGGCGATGAAAATTATGATTGAAAGTTGGGTCGCAAGTATAGAAAGTTTGAGGAGCACTTTTTAACATCAAGAGCGTTTTAATAATATTTTGAGCATGAGTTTTGGGAATTATGATAGAGATGAGTCAGAGAAAAGGGGTTTTATTTGTCTTATCTTTTAAATTTATTTATACACTGCTGGACAATTGCTAAGGACGGATCACAAATTGAACATTAAGCATAACATTAAGCGAGACATGAGGCCTAGTAGGATAAAATATAGCTGCCACACTGTTCAGACATTAGAATAAAAGAATATTTATTGTTCTAGAAAGAGAGTACAAAAGCTGTGAAAACATCTGAAAGAAAAAAAAAATGTTCATTTGATCTGCGTACGGAGAAATGGAACAATGCATCTAAAAGTCAGCAGGCACCTTAAAGAAAGGTATCAGTACGGGATATGTCCACCGTGGAGTGTGATGCAACATTCCCGTCGTACCATACTTTGCACAACATTATCCAGCAGCTGTTGAGGCAATTTTATCCCATTCATCTATGAGTGCACGGATGAGGGTGTTCTTGTTTGTCAGAGGATAGTTTCGACCAGCAACTTGCCTCCCCAAAGCATCCCACACATTTTCAATGGGGTTTAGATCTGGAGAACGCTAGCCATATGAGACCTTGAATACCCTCGCTGTCTGAACAATCCTGAACAGCGAGTGTTCGATGACATGTTGCGTTGTCGTCCATAAAAACAAATTTATCACCGACAGCACCACGGAAAAAGAAGACGAACATGAGAAGTAGGAACTTCATCAATGTATCGTTGGCCCGCCATAGTCCCATTCGCAACCACATGTAGGCGCGTGCGGCCATTGATCATGATGCCGGCCCACACCATGATACTGCATGTCGGATATCGGTCCTTTTCCTGGATATTTTCTGGACGATAAGCGGTACCACTCTCGCCCGAATCAGTTGGCGTCTACAATCCGATGACAAACTGAACCTGCTTTCTCATCTGAGAATAGTACACATGCAGTCTGTTCAGTCCAATTTGTGATGCTCACGACACCATTGCAAACGGGCAGTACGGTGCTGTCTGGTCAATGGGACACACACAGCAGGTCTGCGTGCGTATAGTCCTCCCCCTCCCCTCAAACGTCTGGCAACAGTTGTTCAGGGGAGATCTGCTTTCCTGAGGCAGCAAGAAACTGATTTGCCACCTGCTGAGCTGTAGTGCGCCTGTTCCTTTTTGCTGATAGGACGATATATCTATCTTCTGCAGGCGTCGTACTTCTAACACGACCTCCCCGTGCCAAAATCTACTACACATTTCAGTAGTTTTAAATGCTTCCACAGCCGTGAAACAACGCTGTGTGTGTCGTCGAACTCCCCTGGCAACATCTGTTATTTTTCGCCCTTCTTCGATCTTTCAATAATTCGGCCACGCATAAAATCATCTATGTGATGTCGGAAGACATGCCAAAAATTTTAAGTTCGTCTATTAAATCTTTCCTGTAAAACTTTGACTTGAAACAACAACTGTCCACACGCGTCAAAACCTTTAAAACTCTTATGAACGCTATCACGTGATGAACAGACGTGGGAAAAAAATTTTGCATGCTCATACTTCTATTTTAATATCCACACTTATTCTAATTTTCCACATTTTGCTTCCTTTCATTTTGTGGTTGCTATGGATGATAGTGTTATCCGTCCTTAGCAATTGTCAGCAGTGTACACGAGGTATAGATTGTAAAAATGGATCGCAAATGGTGAATTTAATTGAAGGAACGCCAAGAATGATTTGTCTAAGGCAGTAGCGCACACAGGAATATTTCAGGGGTTCGGGGTCGAAAGTTCACCATTCTTGTATCATGCTCCTTTTGATTTTGTCGATTTTTGGGGAACAAAAGCATTAAAATACTAATTAGTGAATAAATAATTAGCATTAGGTAATAAAGGTAATCATTTAATAACAAGTATGGCAAATTTTACGTTCTATATACTTAGAAATATAATAAATCAGAAAAAAATCAAGGGCTTTAGGGGGTTGGACAGCAGGACCCACCCTTGTGTGCGCCACTGGTCTAGGGGTCTCCCTCCCCAGTACCTTCCAGCGCTTTCTCAGGAAACAGTTTTTACGTCATAGTCCATGCCTGTTATAGATCTCTCGAGTAATTTCCAAAGCATCCTTCTGTCACTAATTCGCCAAAAATGGTCTCCAACGTGCTAATTCAGTCACCAAAAATGATGTCAACTTGGCTGTATCGCTAGCAAGTTTCCATTCAGAATGCCATTATAATGTAAGGGAGGGCGTTGCTTGCGAATATTACAATTTTTAACATAAAATAAGTACAACAGAAAGCAATATTAACGTATTAAACATCCGGATATAAGTTATTGACTATTTTAAGATGAAACAATAATAGAAGTACAAATCAAAGGCGGAGATGAAGACATGAAATTTGTTTTTTTCTTGCTTACAATACACTGGTGTGCAAAAATTAAGGACGAAGTCGAAAATTTAGCATATCAGCTGAACGAAGAGCAGAGCTGACAGAAAGACCAATCAGAGGAGATTAAGTAAGGTGATGTACGGTAGCACATGCGCAGATATGCGGGTAGACGTAATGGGGGGAGTGTCTGAAGTAGTATAAAGCATGTTGTCGGTGTAAGATCCAGTATTTCTGGCAAAGAGATTGTACGCCGTATAGCAGTTAAAATCACCGAGTTGCTGCCTCAGCGAGTAATTGAATAATCAATCTGTTAGACGACATCTGGATGCTTTTACCAGTCGGGCTCGCATTGGGAAGTTGGAGGCCGCAGTGTGACAGGGTGGCTGCACAGAGTTCAGGAGTGCTAGCATCGTTTCAGGACTTTGGACACAATTTCAAACTACAGGAACAGCTATCCGGGGTTCAGTAGTGGTCGTCACGAGGAACCACACCCGCGAATGACATTTGTCTTACAGGCCAGAATAAACAGGCGGCAGACAGCGGGGGGAAATCGCTAGACACACGACACAGGCGACTGAACGACCCGATATCGCGTTTTACCGTGGCGAAGACTGCACGGTGAGGTGGTCTGTTTGCACGACGCCCTGTACGGTGTGTGTACCTTTAACGCCTGCCCATCGGAGAAGGCGTTCTCTGTGGTGCAGGAACAGAGGAATTGGAGAGACAATGAATGGGGACGAGTACTCTTTACAGATGAGAGCAGAATCAGTTTGAGTAGCGATTCTCATCGCATACTCATCTGGAGAGAGCGGGAAGTCGCAATCATCTTTCGAACATCATTGAAAGGGACAGCTATGGAGGTCGCGGTGTTCTCGTTTGGGGGAGGCATCATGCTTGGTAGTCGTACAGACCTTCACATCTTCGACGCGGGTTCAGTCAGCTTGGGACCCGTTATTGTAAAGAGATTCTTCTTCCATATGTACGTCTTTTTAGAGGCGCTTTATGGGTCTGCAGTTCCTTTTCATGGACGACAATGCACCATGTCATCGCAAAGTAGCTGCCGAACAGCTCTTAGAGAGTGAGGATATTGAACGTATATGGATTGGCTGGCATGATCTCGGATCTCAATCCCATCGAGCAAGTATGGGATTTTTTCTAAGCAGACGCTTGGCAGCTCGTACCTTACCATCAGTAACGATTCGGGAGCTTCGATTGGAGCTGCAAGACGAATGGGCAGCAATGCCTCAACAAAACATTGACACCCACATTCTCAGCATGGGCAGACGCTGTGAAACCTGCCTAGCAGTCAGGGAGATCATATCCCCCTACTAAAGACCGGATGTTTCTTGCTGGACACCCATCACAGGGATGTTTCGGCCTTCAGTCGCATTGCGCTCCATGCTACTTTTTCAATCAAGCTTCTTTTATCCCTCTGATTTCTTCTTTCGTAAGTGTTGCTTACATATTAAACATGTCCTTACGTATTGGGGATCTTACGGTATTAAATGTGTTGATTTGGAAAGCTTTGTACAAAGTTATATTGAAAAAGCCGTCTCGTCCTTAATTTTTGCACACCAGGGTATATATATAAAAAAATACTACGCAATACATGTCATACATGTCAATGACAGTTTTACAGTTTGAGCAATGAATATGAACAGTTGTATAATTTGTACTCATGAGAGTTCCTAGTTTATTTAAAGGAAATTTTGTAGTGGTAATAAATGTAAATGTTTGATGTATAAAAGCATTTTGTGATAATGTGTTTT